>PVJI01002915.1:117636-135225 GCA_004026765.1 Micronycteris hirsuta | reverse complement strand
GGTTATGGAGGAAGTGTGGAGAAGTGGTCAGATTCTAGGGATATTTTGGAAGTAGAATCAACAGGATTTCCTGTGGGGTTGGGTGTGGCCTGCAGTGGGGCGGGGGGAGTGGGCGCAGGTGGAAGGAAGCGCGGAATCGCGTTTACTGAGAGGGAGAAGACTGAGGGAGGTGTGCAGGTTTTGTTGTTGTTGTGTTTTTAGAGGGGCAAAATTAGCAATTCAATTTTAGACATGTTAAATTTAAGATGCCTCTTAGGACAGCCAACTGGAAATGTTAAGCGGCGGTTCGATCTAGATGAGTCTGGAGTTCAGGAGACAGGTCTGGGCTGCTTATTTAAAGCCGTGGGGCTGGAGGAGATCGGGAGGAGTGAGCCTGGGGAGGGGAGGGAAGAGGACAGAGGACCGAGCACCTGGGCAGCCGCAGGCTGAGGCCCTGCAGCATCGAGACTGGGACCACCGATTCAAACTACCACACTGCACCAAACGCCCTTTCCATTTTTATTTGGGGGAAATTTTAAAAACAAAAGCAAAGGCAGAAAAGCACACAGAAGAAAATAACAATGATCCATATTCTCATCTTTCAGAATTAATTTCTCTTAATATCTTGGCCTATTTGGGTCCACTTTTATACAATTAGGTGATTGGCATTCTAGACATATCACATAGATTTATGTGTTTAGAAATATTTCCATTAAACTGGGGTTGTGCGTTAGTGTAATTTCTGAAATGGATTTGTTGATTTGTAATTCACGTACCATACAATTCATCCATTTAAGGCATACAATTCAATGGGGTTTCGTGTATTCGCAGAGTTGTACGGTCGTCACTACAGCCGTCTGGGAGTAGACAATCCCCCCAAAAAGAAACGTCACGTCCATTCTCAGTCTCTCCCCAACCGGCCCTCATCCCTGCCCCGGGCAACCACTAATCTAATTTCTGTCTTCGTAGGCTTGCCTATTCTGGGCATTTCATATAAATGGAATCATATAATGTCTTTAATTAGTTTCTATAGATTTACCTGAAGGAATTTAAGTGAAATCACAGGAATTATTTAACTTCACATTCATTTTATAACTTTGGACTTACTGATGAATGCCAGCTATGGGAGAGAACCCCGGCCCTCTCACACTGCCCCCTCCTTCTCTTCCCAGCCTCCAGAGTTTTGTTACTTATATTGTCAGTTTCGCTTTTCCTGCGTTTATAACACTCACAGCTGCTCTCTGAGCCCAGTCCTTACAGCTGTTTGACAGTAGTCCCAGACCGAAATGGATGCGATGCTCATCCTCAGTCTGTTTATGCAGATCCTCCATTCATGCGCTCTTTATTTTGCTTCTGCTCCTAACTGGGTAAACTTTTGTGGTTAAGTAGTTTTGTCCACCCCCCTACCCCCACCCCACGTCCCCCCAGGAAGGCTAGAGAGGTCATATTCTTTTGGTTCATTCACGTCTGATACTGTCTTCTCTTCGAAGCTTTGCTTGAACCGCATCTAACTGGGTATAATATTCTTGGCTCACATTTTCTTTCCCTCATTACTTAGCAAACATTGGCTCTGTTGTCTTTTGGCATCAGATGCTGCCATGGAGAATAAAATTAGCCTGATTTTTAAAAAATCCTTAATGTTGAGTCACTTTTTCCATCTGGATACCTGAAGATTTTATTATTCGTTTTTGAAATTCGATAGCTTAGCTAGTGTGTAAGTTATCTCTTGCTATGTGACAAATCATCCTAAAACTTAGCTGTTTGAGATAACACACACTTACTACTTCTCAGCTTCGGTGGGTCAGGAAGCCAGGCAGAGCCCAGTGGGGTCCTCGGCTTCACGGGCTCTTACAGCTGCAATCGAGGCGAGGCCGAGGAAGCCAGAGGCAGGGGTCTCCAGAGTCCTGTCGGAAGGCGCTGACCCTGGCTAGGCTATGTCTCCATGTTAAACATTCTATATCATGACAGAATCTCTTCCGGAGAATGTTCTTAACCTGCTGACGCAGTACTGAGTGTCCTCTTTCCCCATTTCATCTCCTTGAATATTTATTTTGTTTTTGTTTTTTTTACTTGGGTTGGATCATCTTCAAGGCTGGGACTAGGTGGGGCAAGGAGGGCACACGTTTAAGGGGGGCTCACTCTCCGGTGCCGACTCTGCACTGGCGCAACCCGAGAGTAAGCAGCTCCTTCCGTTGGCTGCCTCCGGTGCCTTGCTGGCTGCACACTAGTCCCAGCCTGTCCTCGTCATCTGTCTTCCATATCGTTCGCTTACTTCTCTAATGTTTTCTTCTCTGTGTGTTTAAAAATCACCAGTCAGTCAGATTATATTAAGTCTTTGCTCTGTATCAGTTAAGTCTACTTTCATTAATGCCTATTCTGTTTCTAGCTGTTTATGATTTATTTGTTCTGTAATGTTGTTTGCTGTTTAGCTCCCTCGCCCATTTATTTCCTTAGGTTTTTGATATCCCTTTATATTCATCCTATGGGGGTTCATTTTACCTTTGAGCTCTTACTTGTTTGAATTAACGTTCAATGTAGTTTGAAGCAATTATAAGGAATTTTCTTCTGCTTCTTCTCCTATCATCTATCTTCTAGGTTGGTGGCTTCTTCTTCTTCCTCTTCCCCTTTTCCTCCTCCTCCTTCTTCCTCTTCTTCTTCTTCCTCGTCTTCCTCTCTTTCCCTTTCCTTTCTTTCCCCTCCCTTCTCTTCCTTCCCTTTCCTCCCTTCTCTTCCCAACCCTTCCTTCCTCCTCTCCCTCTTTTTTTTCTTCCTTCCTTCCTTCCTTGCTTCCTTCCTTCCTTCCTTCCTTCCTTCCTTCCTTCCTTCCTTCCTTCCTTTCCTTCCTCTCTCTCTTTCTCTCTCTCTCTGCTGAATGCTTTCTCCTGGCTTGGGCCTGGGCAACTCTGCTCAGATACCGAATCTGCTTTGATGGAGTGTGGGTGACTCTGTTCTTGACTCTCTTCCAACCTTCTTGTGACCATTCTCTTCTCCACAGGAACTGCTGGTTGAGAGTTGAGCAGTAGGTTTTCTGTCGCCTGAGGGAATTGCAGGGCTCAGGTGAGGCAGTGAGGAGTCTTTGTTCCAACACCTGGGCTCTGCTCTCTTCTGGGATTTAGATAAATGCTCTACCATGTTGTACCTAATTACTGGGTACGTCTCCTCCTGGGATGGGGGCTGTGCTCTGGCCGTGAGTGGCGTCAGTAACTGGAGCCATTGTTCACTTTCTCCACTTTCACCCATTTTTCCCAGCAGCTTTTCCTACTGGTTCTCAGTCAGGAATGGGGACTAATGGCCCTTCGGTTTTTTTCCCTCCAGTATGGGGGTTTTGGAGAATGGTTTTGGGAAGGGGAGCTGAGAAGGGCCATATGCTTTACTCTAGTCCTAAATTGTCTGGGTTTTTTCCCCCTTGTCTGCCAATATTTAATGTTTATCTCATTAGGTTTTGTTCTTTTCTTTGGTGAAAAACAACTTTTTTTCTGATTTACTATTTTTTTTTTACTTTTGGGAGGAAGGGAAGTCTGTGTTGCAATTTCATTCTTTCATCTCAACACAGGCACTGCGCCAGATGATCTTTAAGGCCCCTTTCAGCCCAAACTAAGTCATAACTCTGAGTCCCCTGCATTCCCAAGAAGGGATGGGGCCACCATCACACAGCACAGAGCCAGCTTGGCTGTCCCGAGGCCTTTATATCCAAGGGGGATGCTGTCCTTCTGAGCCTTGGAGGCTCCTGAGCAAGGACCGGGGATGGAGGCCAAGTGTCTGACCAGCCTGGTGCCCACGGGGGAGACTTTCGAGGTGGCTGGCAGGGGTCAGCCAGGGGGTGTGCCCACCACAGCTGTAGTCGGGGTCGGCTAGGGGTTCTGCTGTCTGGTCCCTGGGCGGGGGGCGCAGGCAGCTGGGTTGTGCAGGTGCCCCAGCTCTGGGGGTCTCTCCTACAACTCAGCCTGGGAGGGAGGCTTCTTGAATAAGCCCCTTTTCTCTTGCATCGTGGGCTGGAGTAACTACAGTTGCCAGGGGCTGCCTCGTAGGGACTGAGAGAGATCCACCCGCCCTTCCTCTGAAGGCCCCACTTCCCTGCCAAGATCTAGCAGGTGTCTCTTCCTGGATGGGCAGCGGAACCCACCCAGAGAGCCCACAGTCTCTGCTGAATTCTCCAGGAGGACCGCAGAGCTCTGCTCCCTCGCTGCCTCATCCCCACCTGCCTGCCTGCCAGGCTGCTGGTCACTGCTGGCCCCCGGGAAACAGGTGGTGCCCTCATGCCCTGAAGCCAGTCCCCGCAATTACAGGCTGGCAGGCCCAAAGACAAAGTGTGCCAGCCATCATGGCAGCCTGCTGGCGGCCAGTCTGTGCCTGGGGCCTTTGTCTTGCCTGGCCCAACCACGTGGGGAGAGGAGTTGGTCCATGAAAGGAAAGGATCGGGTCTTAGCTCTGCCCCGGTCTCCGCGGGCACATGGGGGACGTTTGCCTTCTCCCTTACTGCCGGCACCCGGAGCCCAGTCTCTGCAGGTCAGAGATCAGTTACTGCCCAATTGGAAGACTTAGATGGACCGAGGGGAAGACACTGCCCACTCCACCCCGCAGGGACTGAGCCTCCTCTGGGCAGGGGCTTCATCTTCCCCCCTGCTCCTTCCCATGCCTACCTGTGCCTGCAGGTGTACCCGAGGAGAGGCGTATGTGTGTGTGTGTGTGTGTGTGTGTGTGTGAAGGTATGAGTGTATGTGTGTCTGTGTGTGTGAATGCGAGGGCACGAGCATGTTTGTGTACATGCACATGTGTGTACACACGTGATGGATGTGCTGCCCATATTATGAGACAACAAGCATGCGCATGCACACACTAGGTTGTTTTTCTCCAGGTTCACCCCAGCAAGCATGTACCAGTGTTTGTAGGCGCTGTCTCGTTGGTTGGTGCTTTGCCACCCAAGTTTTAATATTTCAAATGTCAACCATGTCATCTGCATATGTGTGTGTTTGTGTTGTGTGAGTTTTGTGCATGTCCCAGGTTATGAGTGTCCATGCATGTGTGCACACGTGTGACTGTGCACATGTGTTGAAGCCCGTGTGCACATGTGTGAGGTCTTGCGTATGCACGTGTCTGTGCATGCTCGTGTGCCTGTGAGTGTGAATACGAGTGCCTGCGTCACAGTGTGAGCGGCTGTGTGTGCACGTGTGCCCGCTCTGTGGTCGGGGCTGACTAAGGCCAGGGGCAGCCATCGTTGCTGCCCCAGCTCGAGGGGGAAATCCTCTGGAGTCTGACGTGGAAAAGGCCAGAGGGTGGGGGCAACACGGTCTCAGGCTCCAGGCAGCGTTCCCAGGCCCTGTGGCCCAGGGGACGGAGCCAGGGTGCAGGGAAGCGTGCACAGGCGCTAAGGGGACAAGGGCAGAGTCAGATTTCCCTTTCGGAAGTCCCCTCCAGGGCTGAGGCGGGGGGGGGGGGGGGGGGGGGGGGGGGGGGGGGGGGGGGGGGGGGGGTGTTGCTGCGGGGCCTGGGAAACTGGTGAGGAGGAGAGAGAAGGGGAGGCCCAGGCCAGGCCAGCAGCAGTGGAGGGGAGGGACAGGCCGACTGGAGGGACATTCAGGATGCAGAATGGACAGGACTCAGTGACTGGAGGGCTGTGAGGGGAGCCAGGCGCACAGGAGCCGCCTGCCTCCCCTGCCCCGCATCTGGCCCCAGCGACACTGCAACAGGCTGTCCCAGGGAAGCAGCTTTGGCAGCTTGCTGGCAGCCAGTCTGTGCCTGGGGCCTGCGTCCCAGCCGGCTCAGCCACAGTAAGGACAGAGATGTGTGGGGGGCAGTGAGAGGTGTCTGTGGCCGTCCAGGAGACGGTACCCAGGAGGTGTCTGCACAGTGGGGTGAAGCAACCATGTAGGAGTAGCTTTTACCAGGTGGCTAGATTCCTCATGGTGACTTTATTTCCAGCACAGCCCCTTTGGTTAGTTTGTTTCATTTGTAATTAAGGAACTTGAGTCTGAATTGGTCATGGAAGCCACTGAACTCAAGACCCAGTTTGCATGCAGCCCCTGGGGAACACGAGGAGTGCCTAGTGCTGGCGAGGATTCCGGTTTTGGAAGCACAGGCTGCTGGTGTGGAGGCGCCTGGCAGAGCACCGCCACCCCGATTGTCCTGTCATGTGGCTGGGGGAACCAAGGCCCAGAGGGTGGTGACCTCGCCAGGGCAGCCCAGCATGGCAGGGTGGGGCCAGGTCTGTCACACCCCTTTGTTGGAGAGCCCCTCCCTGAGCAGCCATCTCAGGAGACTCTGTAATTATGGGATTGGGAGGCAGCCTCTCCCCAGTCAGGCCTTCGGCCCCTCAAAACCACTGTGCAGAGGCGAGGATTGGTGGCGTGGGGCCGGTTTCCAGGTGTGTCTGAGGAAACCTGGCATCCTCAGGCGGCTTGTTTTGCCTGAAAGGCCCCATTGTGGCTGCAGCCTCCCTTTGATCGGCTCTATTTTGGGGTCAGGATCCACCCTGCCCCAGCTGGAGGAAGGAAAAGGTGTATTTCAGTGTGTGCTGTGGGTGCAAGGGAGCCAGGACAGACAGGGGGAGGCCGCAGCGTTGGTCCCTGTCCCCATGGTTGGTACCCCATGGTTTGGGGGGGAAGGTGGTGACAAGCTGGAAGTGTGAGGAGGGGAGGGCCTGGCAGTCCAGGTGGAAGTGGCTAGAATGTGAGGAGAGGGTGGGTCGAGGCCAGCCCGGGCTCTCTCGTGGCCTCAGGAGCCTCGGAATGCGGTCTGCGGCCTGCCTGGGCCCCACCTGAGACCCACCCGCCAGCAGGTCTGACTCCCACCCCTATGGGTGCCCGGCCCTGGTCCTAGGCCCAGAGAGAACTGCCCTGCCCTCAAGGGTTCCTGAGTTCGGGTACAGAGGGCCAGGGACTGGTTAGGCTGAGAGAACACACACAGCTGCTCTCCCTCCTCGGTGGGTTCTGTCCTCTCTCCCCCACACAGGCCATATTCCCGCCCCGCCCAGCACAGTGGCTACATTTCAGCCTTTTTGCCTCTGTTCTCGTGGGTCCTCTGCCGGCATTGCTGTGGGGTTCTTCTCAGCCCATCCTGACCCTGCCCATCCCTCAGGGCTTTGTTTAGTACCACCTCCATTGGGAGGCCCTCCACATCCTCGACTTTCCTCTGGCTTCCCTCCTGCCTGCATCCCTGGCCACTGTGACTGCTGAGGCATCTATGGAGACTCTCTCCACCCCCCACACCAGCTTACTGTCACTCACCTTGCCCAGGGCCAGCCACTGGGGTGAGGGATTTGCCAGAAATTGGCTTGGTGTATGACCTTGGGCTTGAGTCTCCTCATCTGTGAAATGGGTCTAATGGTATCTACCTCATGAGGTGGCTAAGAGGTTAGACGGGTTACCAGATTGGTCGTGCCTGGCACAGAGTAGGTGTACAGGTGGTGCTCCCTCGGTTCCTCTGCCCTGGGTACACACGGGCCTTAGGGAGCCAGAGTCTGGGCTGCCCAGGGCACAGCCCTGTGATTCCAGGAATGACTAAGACATTTTTTTCCCTCCTCCTTGCTGCTTCATTAAACTCTTCTTGAGTGAGTGGAATGAGGATTGTCCTAATCCTTTGGCATGAGGAGGAGGGTTCAGGGAGCTGGGAGAGACAGGCCCCAAGTGGCCTCCAGTTACCGACAGACATCGGGGCAGGAGGGGGCCACACAATAGGCACAGGCCTTAGGGGAACACAGGAATGATGGGCTTTTCTCTTCTCTGAGCCTGTTTCCCTATCGTTAAAAGTGGCCTGAATGTCCTGGTTGCCTCCTACTGGGGTCCCGTGGGTGACCTCAAGCCCTGAACCCTGGGGGCTCTCCACCAGGGACAGTGCTGTTCCCAGGCCCAGGGCCGGCACTGTCCTCTGGGTCATGGCTGCCCGTGTGCCTGGGGGGGCGTGTTTGCCCTCCCTGAGGCTGCTGGGACTGGAGCGGGGTTCCAGACCTTGGCCTCCAGTACGTCTTGCTGGGGCCTTCCTCTGTGCAGCTGCAGCCTCCCTCCCCACCGTGTGGAGAGACAGTGCTTGGAGGGGTCAGGGGCTGAGGTCCAGGGAGCCTCACCCTGGCTGCCCTCTCTCCACAGGTGTTCCTGGCCCTTGGGGAGCTGCTTCTGTCCTGCAACTGGGCGGTGGTTGCTGATATCCTGCTGGTAGGTTGGGGGGTGAGAGTGGGGGCTGGTCCTGGGGCCTTTCGAGCAGGGGAGCTGGAGCCTGTCTAGCTCAAGGCTGGAGTTCTGCTATTCGGTGGCCTAGAAGTTGGGAGGGAGACCCTGGGGTCAGGGACCAAGGTCACTGAAAAGTTGCCTTGGGCCAGCGGCCTCCCTGACACTCCTAAATATCTCCTCTGACTTTCACCCCCATTTTGCAGATGAGCAAATAGAGGCTCAGAGAGGGCAGGCTCCTGGACAAAGGACACAGAGCATGCAAAGGCACTGAGCCCGAACTGCAGCTTTTTGATTCCAGGGCTCCCTCCTTCCCACCCCCTTTCTTGACTATAGTTCTCAGTGAGCAGGCCCCTTGGCCGCCACTCTGGGCTTATAGGCGGGGATGCCTGACTTTAGGGTTGAGCCACTGAGTCCAGGTGGGTCCAGGCTGCGCTAACTCCCACGTCCTGGGCTATGATGAGGCCTGATGCTCTCCTGACCGCATGACCCTGCTAGGTCCAGAGTCCAGCCTGCCTTCCTCCTTCTGGGAGACATGAAGGAAGGACTTTGAATACTGAAGGGCTGTGCCTTTGCGAATAACACAGGGCCCCAGACCTCAGAGCACCCCAAGAACCCTTATCCTGCCTTCTGGCAGCCTTACGGCCTTGCAGCAGCGTGAGCCAAGGGAATCGGAGCGGCTTGGCAACTGGCTGAGGGCTGCCCTAGGAGGGTGTGGCAGGGCACGCACTTGGATGCAGAAAATGGACCTGGGTTTCAGCCTGCTTTTGTCACTTGCCAGCTGCATGACCTCAGCAAGTCACTTGATGTTTCTCAGCCTCAGTTTCCCTGTGTGGCAAACGGGGATGGAAATGCCTTATGGGTTATTGTGAGGGAGAAATGAGATGACATGTGTGAAGCTGTGGCCCAGTGGCTGGCACAGAGAGTGCTGGCTGGGATTCTGAGAGCAGTGCAGAGGTTTCCACTTCCTCATTTTCCATCTCCCAGAGACATCCTGGTGTCCTAGAACCTGAGTTTGAAAGGGCCGTGGGGAAATGCGGTCGTTCATCTAGCCAACAAGGCCTGCTTGGATACCGCTGTTGCAGGGGCGCTCACCTTCCACCTAGATGTTCTGCCTCCTCCCCATGGCCCTGCTCGGAGGTGTAGAGCAGCCTGCCCTGCCTTTGACTTCCGGTTGGGTGTATCAGCTTCAGGGCTGGCAGGGCTTCTCTCCTCCTCTCTCCAGGACTTGGGCTCATGACCAAACTCAGCTACAGACCTGCTGAATGGCCTTGGGCCTCAGTTTCCTTGTCTCTGAAAAGGGGGTAGTTATACCGGTCTGGCAGAGTAAGCAAGAGAGCCTGCAGGAAAGCCCTGGGTAAATGGGAAAGCAGGAAAGTGCTGGCAAATGTTTTCTGTATGGAATTGCCCATTTTTGGGCACAGGGAGTTACCCTCTGACTCCAACATAGCTGTTCTCTCAGACCGTTCAGGTGGAGCTGAAACCTGCCCCCCACCCCCCGCAGCTTCCTCTGCCTGCCCCCCACTGCGCTGCTCCCTTTTCCACGTGACAGCACCACAAATATGTGAAGACTGCGCTTGTGTTTCCCCCAGTGTCTGTGTTTGCAAGAATGATTAACCTGGCCAGGCCAGGTCCTTTGTAGAGCTCTGTGTGTGTTGGGGGCAGTGGCGGAGAGTGGGGGGAGTGGGAGGGTCAAGGGGCTGCTTAGCCACACTTTGACCCATCCAGCTCTGCTGGGGGGCTGGGCGGAGCTGCCTAGGGGGCCTGCTGGCCATGATCCAGGCCCCCTGGGGCTCCCCAGGCTCCTTCCCTGGCTCGGAGGCTTCCAGCCCCCAAAGCTTAGCAGTACCTGCCGCCTCAGGAAGGCTGCATGCCTCCTGCTCCTACTGTTCTGCCTTCCTAAAGCCCCTTAGCAAAAGTCTGCCTTTGGACCCTTTGTTGGTAAGAACTGGACCTTGCAGTCCTTGGAGCTCAGTTCCCTGGCAGAGAGAGGGGACACAGAGAGAGTGGCCTTGGGGCAAATGCAGGTGAGGGGTAGGCTGCGGGGACCCAGTCTGTGAAGTGGAGGGGCAGACGCCAGCTCGGAGCAGGGTGAGGAAGGAGTGGGAGGTAAAGAAGGAGACCTGGAGTGGAGACAAGAAGCTGTGCCCAAGGAGAGAGGACAGGAGCTGGAGTTGGCTGCAGATTCTGGGAAGAGGGTGTTGCTTTTCTAGAGATGAGGCAGGAGCAGTATCCAGGGCCAGGGAGGGGAGGAAGGTGGAGAGCGGGCCAGTAGTGGATGGGGTGGGGTGGGAGCTGGAGGGAAGCAGCCTGGAACAGGGCAGGGGCAGGAAGCGTGTGGGGACATGGGTATGGCAGGAAGTGCAGGAGGGTCCCATCTTGCTCCTCAGGCACAGGTGGTCTCAGTGGGCGAGACCCAGGGAGTGAGGAGGCTGTAAGTGCAGGTCAGCTAATGCCTGCTACCCGCATCGTGAATGCTCCCAGGGCTCCACTGGCCTGTGGTTCAGTCCTGCCTCAGAAACACTGCTCTCTTTGATCTGCACACCCACAAACGAGAGGAGCCAGGTTCTCTCTGGTCCAGTGGTTCTCAAAGTTTATTGATTCAGGTTTGGGGAGCTTGCTGCAAATTCAGATTCCAGGCTCTTTATTTTCAGAATCCAATGCAGTGAGCCTGTGCTAGGGCCCAGGGATTTGTCTTTTTAGTGAAATTTCCTGATACAGATCTATATAAATGTGATCCTGATACAGATGTTCCTCCAGTCGGAGACTACCGGTCTGGTGCAGCCAGCTCCCCAGTCCCTGAACCATTCTGACTAGTGCGGTCCCTCCCCTGGGTCACACACCTGCTCAGACAGGGCGTTCCCTCCCCGAGCCCTGGGAGGCCCCTGTCTCCTGGAGGCTCTGTTATTGAAAATTCGGCTCCATCACAGCCAAGTTGCACCTCAGACCCACTTGGGCAATCTCCCCCTAGCTCAGCTGGGCTCCCTGGAAAGCTGACATTTTGTGTCCACAGGCTGAGCTCCCCACCCCCCCTAAATCTACTGATGGAGTGTCCAGCTCCCCCCTAACCCTCCTGCCTGTCTGGGCCCGCCTTGGGGTGGCCCAGAGCCTGCCCGCTCCACTGCAGCAGTGGGGAGTAGAGCAGAAGGGGAGCTCCCCCTTCTCCCAGCTCTGTCCTCTGGGGCTCTGGAACCCTATCAGGCTCGTCTCCCCTCCTCAGCAGGTTTCCCCCTCACCCCTGGGGGGTTAACACCTTCCTGTTCTGCTGACCCCATCTCAGTGCTTCCCTGCTCTGCCTCCTGGCCCCCCAGGTAGCTGTCCACTCACACCCCCAGGGGCGTCTGGGGGAAAGTAAGGGCTGAGGGGTGAGCGAGGGAGGTGGGCGGCCAGGTGGCTGCCACCGTGAATTCTGTAGGCCCTTGGTTGGCTCTGGTTAGACCCCAGGCTATAAAGGGAACAGCTCTTCTAAGAAGGGAGAATAAAAAAACAGAGGTGTATTTGTCTCAGAATAGAGCAAGCCTGGGTTTTTAGGAACCCAAAAGCCTCTTGCTTCTAAAATTACCAGCTGCTGGCAGGCCCAGCCTTGGCCCTCTGGTTATATGGAGACAGTGGGGACCCTGAGTGGGCTGGGGGGACTGCCTCTCTCAACACTCACAGCAGTGGCTTGATCTGGGCCCAGCTGGTGGGGTTCCTGGGAGGGGAGGATGGGGCCAGCTTGCCGGACCTCACCCTGAGGGTCCAAGCAGCCCTGGCCCCTGAATGGACTTTTTTGGACACTCAGGGCCCCGCCTCTAGGAGTCCCTGCCCTTTCCCCCAAAACTCTGAGTGAGTAATCACATAATTATGGGGTGAGAAGGAAGTACTTGAGGAAGGTGCAGCCCTGTGGTCATTTCCTCCTCAGGCCTGTTGGCGGGTGGCGGTGGAGGGTGGGCCCAGCTTTCTCAGCACCTGGAAAGAGTGGCTCAGCACCTGTGACCCCGGGACTGCCCGGTCACCCACCAGAGTGACTCCTGTTACTCTGTCTTGCCCACCCACAAGGCCCCTCCCCCCAGACCCCCTGCAGCTCCTTGTCACTGGCCTCCTGCACACCTTGCTCTCTCTGTCGCTGGCTGGAATACTCCCTCCTCCAGTCTCTCTGCAGTTACCTGTTCGCAGGGCTTGGGATGACCTTGTCCTTTTTATCCTCCCCTCCATTTCCCAAATGTTCTAGAACAAGCACATGAATATTGCTGGAAAGATTCCTCCTGGCTCAGAGCAGCAGAGTTGTCCAAAGGCCAGGCCCTGGAGGCAGAAGGCCTGGGATCTGAGCTCAGCCTGCTGCTTCCTGGCTGGGTGGCCCTGAGCAGGCTACTTACCTTCCCTGCGGAGGGCTTCCTCCTTGATGAAACGTGGATAATAATCGTTTCTCCCTCATGGCTTGGCTGAATAGATATATTAATACATATATATAATGTAATATACATGTAAATAATATAAAATATAAATGTATAAAATAATGTTGGTAATTATTTTAGTTGTTATTACTCTCTGATGGGCTCAGATTAGGGACACTTTATCGCAAGGAAGCTCCCCTGTGGCTGCTCTGTCGGGACCATGGGAAGTGTGGCTTCTGCTTGAACCCCTTCCTCCATGCCCTCCCCCCCAGTCCCTGTCCTGGGTCGCTGGGTTCTGACAAGGCGTTTGCAGGGACCAGTCTCCCAGACAGTTCTACTTGATTTATTTAGTTGTCCAGCTTTCGGCTAGCCTCCTCTGTGCTTGGTGCCTTGCTGTACCCCAGGGACCCCAAGAGAAAGCAGGAACTTTGCTGCCCAGACAAGTATAGGGGTAAGAGGAAGTGGACAAAGGAAGGACCCATCCCAGCTGTGGGGGACATGCACACACAAGGCTGTGGGAACTCAGGGCAGGTCCCTGAACTCTGAGAAGGCCTCTCAGAGGAGGTGGCCCAAAGGTGACTCCTGAAGGACAAATAAGGATGCTCCAGCGGGACCTGAGAGGGGAGGCTGGCCAGGCAGAGGCACAGCATGCTCCAGAGCCCAGAAGCATCATGGGATGTTTTTCCATCCGATGTCCCCAGAAGCCTCTGGGCACCAGATGAAGAATGACAATGAACATAACCTTTTATGTAGGTTCTGTTGTTATCCTCATTTGGGGCTGAGGAGACTGAGGCACAGAAAGGCGAAGCAACTTGCCCAAAGTCACACAGCCAGTGAGTGGAGGATCTGGGATTAGGACCCAGATATTCTGACTCCAGAATTCATATTTTTAACCTCCCTATCTGCCTCTGTGGAGTGACGTGGGCCTTCCCAGCAAGGCTGCCTTTGGTCTCCGCCAAGTGGGGCTTGAACTTTCCTAGAGAAGGACTGAGCTGTCCTAACTCTCCTGTCCACGTGCCCACACATGTAGGCTCCCGGGTGCGTACCGACTCTTCAACCTGCCAGCCTGCACTACTGCCTCCTGGGTCCCTAATCTGCAAGGCCTCAGCCCCACCTCTGTCGTCACAGCCATGCCCTGCCCCTGCTTAGTTTAAGAGCAAACCCTCAAGAGGGGTAGCCTCATCAGGCCTTGGCACCACCATCCTGGAGGATGGGGGAGTCTTCCCGAACCTCGGTGAGGCCTGACATTCTGGTGGTGGGGCTTCAGGCACTGGGGTCATGGACTCCCTCTCATCTGATGCTCTTGGCCTGCCTGTCCCATCTCCAGGCAGGTTCTTGGCAGGTGGGGAGCAAGAGGTGGGGCCGGGGCATCCTCTCGGTGCCCTCACCTGGGGAGCTCCCCTGGTGCTCCTGTGTTTTGCAGTCAGTGGTGGTGCCCAGATGCCGGGGGACAGCAGAGGCGCTTCAGATCACAGTTGGCCACATCCTGGGCGACGCCGGCAGCCCCTACCTCATTGGACTTGTAAGGCTGGGTGGGCGGCTGGGCTGCAGTTGTGCTTGAGTGTGTGAGGCGGGGCGGGGCTGGGGGAGGAACTGTACATGGTGAGGCCCGCAGGTTGGCCTGGTGGGCCTGGCAGACCCAGCCTCCCTCTCCTGCAGATCTCCAGCGCCCTGCGGGCCAGGTACCCCGACTCCTACCTGCAGCGCTTCCTCAGCCTTCAGAAGAGCTTCCTGTGCTGTGCCTTTGTCATTGCCCTGGGAGGTGGCTGCTTCCTGCTGACGGCACTGCACCTGGAGAGAGACCAGGCCGAGGCCCAGCAGCCTGACACAGGTACCCCCACCCCTCACACCCATGCCACGTCAGGGATGAACCCCATAGGAGCAAGGAGAGCTGGCCACCCCTGAGCCCCTGGACAGTTTGTTTGTCTGTTCGTTCATTCATTCATTCATTCATTCAAAAATAGTTCTTATGCCCTTACCATGTGCCAGGCAAGGTTGCAGATGCTGGGGAAAGAATGCCACATCCAAGCTCCCATGGAGCTGACGCTCTAGAAGGCAGAGGCATTCATGAAACAAACAAGCAAACAAAAGCAAAAGCTAGAGTATGTTCCAGGTGATGGGTGCTATGGAGAGACACGAAGCAGGAAAGTGGGTAGAGAAGAACAGGTAGGGGCTGTTTGCCGTTTTCGAAAGGATGCTCAGGGAGGTCCTCACTGCACAGGTGAGATTGCAGCAAAAATTTGGAGGAGGGCAGGGAGGAAGCCATGCAGCTCTCTGGGGGAAGGAGCGGCTCCTGAAGAGGCCCTGAGGTGGGACTGTGTTTGAGGACTGGCAAGGAGGTTAGTGGGGTTGGAGCGGCAGCGAGGGGAAAGGGACGAGGTAGGCAGTAACGGGACCAGGGCACGGGGGGCTTTGAGGGGCCCTGGCCGGAACTGTGGCCTTAGCTCTGAGATGGGAGCCCTGTGGGATTTCTTGCAGATGAGCCTTAAGGCAACTGGTTTACCCTGCAGAAGCACTGCTCTGGCTGCTGTGTTGGGAACAGACTGCAGTGGCTTGGCATCCAGGCAGAGAGGCCCTAGGAAGCTCTGCACCATCAGGGGGAGCCACGGGGTGGGGCCATGATGGTGGCACTGAAGAAAGAGTTGGATCTGGAATGGATTTTGAAAATGGAAACTAAAGGATTTCCTGACAGACTGTGCCCAGGGCTGGTCCCAAGCCCCCTTTGCCCGCTCTGGGACTGGCCGAGCTGCTTTCCTCCCGCAGGGACCCCGGACAGCAAAGACGTGGAGAGCCAGCACCTGCTTTCTGGCACGAGGGCCGCCACAGGGGACTTCTGAGGGCCCTCCCCCGCAGCGAGGAGGTCCCATCCGCCCTGCCTGCAGCCCTCCTGCTGGTCACCATGGTGTCAGTGCCTCCGCTCGCCTTTGGCTGGGGCTCCGGGGCTCCGGCCGAGCTGCACCTGCCACGTCTCCGCTCCCAGCTAGGGAGCTGGCAGTGCCTGTGGTAGGGCTGGGAATTGAGTGATCAGCACCCTCCGTGGGAGGCCTGGGCCTGTGCCTGCACCCAGCACGAGGCTGCTCCGGCTGGAGGTTCTCAGCCTGTCTGCCAGTGGCCCTGATTAAAGTAAAGCTGGTACAAAGTTCGTGGATTTCAGGGCTTCAGACAATTTTGTTATTTATAGTCTCGCTAATACTCTGCTGGAGTGGGAACACGAGAGGAAGAGGTGGGCAGTCATGGCCAAGGAGGCAGGGCAGCCCTTGAAGTGGAGAAACTGAGGTAGCTGCTCAGATGGGTCTCTAGATGGTGTCCCCTCCCTGGACCTTCCACTGTGACTCAGCTTCCCCATTCTACAGGGTCAGGTGGGCACAGGACACCCCTCTTAGGGAATTCATCCTCTGAACAAAAAGCGGGGGCCAAATCTGTAGTCTTGGAGATAGATGTCTACTAGGGTGCTGGGGTGGGGGTGTGGCTTCAAGTTCCAGGGAACCATGTGGAGGAGCGCCCAAGCCCGCCCAGAGCCAGCTGTCCCCGAACCATGCCGGGCGCTCACCCGGCTGGCTGTGCCTCGCTCTGCGCCCTGGCCTCCCACCCCCTCAGCCCAGGCTCTGGCCCTAGCACAGCCCACGGGGAGGCTGGCTCTGTGGGACTCGCACTTGCCACTGGGTTCGGAGCAGCTGGGCACAGCAGGCCCTGCAGGAGATCAACAGCTTCCAGGCGGGCAGCAGTGGGGCGACATGTTCTTTCTGCCTGTGAGCATGAATTTCTCTCCCCCTCCCCTGGTGCCCGGCCAGGCGATCACTTGTTTACTTGCCGGTGGCCCCTCTCACTGTGTGCCAGGCTGTGCCTGCCTCCCAGCAGCCGTGGGCAGAGCAGTGACCCAACCCCATGCTCACCTCCTGACCTTTGCTTGCTCCATCTCTGCTCCCTGCTGTGTCCTCCCTGTGCCTATTGATGGGTGGGACCAGTTCCAGGAGCCAGACTCTGCAGCTCAGCCCACGCCTATTCCCCAGAACCAGCTCTCCCTCAGGAGAGACCATCGCCAGCCAAGTTGACCAGGCCCTCAACCCATGATTTGACACTTGGAGCTCATGAAAAGTGGGGAGCTGCTCTGTTATAAGAAAAAGGGTTTGTGAGGATATTTAGTAAGGGTTCTGTGACCAATTACAATGTGTGTGTGTGTGGGGGGGGGTTCCTACACTACCAAACAGTGCTCTGACTCCAGCTGGGTGTCCTGCAATTCAACTCAATTGTGATAGTCTACCCAGAGATAGTGTCAGATCCTACAGGTTAGGGGTTCAGTCCCACAAGCCTACCACTTCCCAAATTCAGACACCAACCCCAATGTCCAAGTTGTTACCTGTGCTTTGACCAACTGGTTATAAATCAGAGGTTCCCATGACCCCCTCCTTGGGTTTGATTAACCCACTAAAGTGGCTCACAAAACTCAGGAAGTTCTTGTACAACTGGGCACAGCCAGGCAGAAGGTGCATGGGGCAAGGTGCAGGAGGGGGAAGGAACTACCGCATCCTCTCGGGGGGCTGCTCTTCCCAGTCACCAGGTGCGCATCAGCCCGAGCCCCCAAGTTCGGACCGTTTTATGGAGGCTTCGTTACATAGGCATGATTGGTTAAATTATTGGCCATTGGCAATTGATCTCAACCTCCAGTACCTTTACCCTCCTCAGAGACTGGGGGACTGGTAGGGCTGAAAGTTCTAACCCTCTAATCACATGACTGGTTCCCCTGGCAACCAGCCCCCATCCTTAGGAGGGGTCCAAAAGTCACCTCATTAACAAACAAGACACCTTTAGAGTTCTTATCACTGGGGAAATTCCAAGGGTTTTAGGAGCTCTGTGCATACTTCTTACTATAAGTCACTAACAATATCACACTTCGTTTCTCCTGAGAAGGAGGCGGCCAGTCTGTGGGCCAGGATGCCATGGTCCCTGCAGCCTTTACTGGCTGTGTGACCTGGGCCCTTTCCTGTCCTCTCTGAGCTGCAGAGTCCCCAGCTGTATTTAAGAGGTGTGTTGAGTGTGGCTTTTCCAGCCCAGGCCTTGTGTGGTTCTCATGGGCTGGG
>PVJI01002915.1:50989-117536 GCA_004026765.1 Micronycteris hirsuta | reverse complement strand
CCAGTGGAAGGAACAGGCCAGGCCACGGTACAGGGGAATGGAGCAGATCTGTGATAAATCACGGAGGGGTACGGGGTGAATGGAGAGGAGAGTGTGAGTGTTTTATGGGATGCAAAGGAGGCAGGGGAGACTGGCTGGGACCAGAGAGGCTCAGATGCCAGCTGAGGAGCTGGGGCTTGAATCCTGTAATCTGGGATAATTTGTTCGGACTCCAGTGCATTCTGGTGTTTGGGTTGCTGGACAGGGTGGGTGGTGCTTGCTAGGACTGAGCTAGACCAAATGCTCAGCCAGGAGTATATAGGATGTGATGTCTAAAGTGTTTCGAGGCAAGGGAGCTTCGGGGCTGGTGGACTCTGGAGCGAGAGACCAGTACCAGATCAGGCCTCGGGGCAGAGGTCACACGTGTAGGTCTGCGAAAGCTCAGCCACTCAGCCTAGGGCAGGAGTGGCCACTAGAACACAGCTGTCTGGCTCAAAGGGCCCTTGCCTTGTACTCCCAGTCCCGAGATTCTGGACTTGTTTGTTGGGAATGTCATGAGGGAACATGCTGCTCGGCAGGTTTTGGTCCTCAAGCCTGGCCTGCTCACATAATGTACTAATTGCTCTTTCCAGAAACATCCTGCATTCCAGGTTCCAGGCGTCACCCGGGCTTGCCGGTGTGCCTGTCAGTGTGCGTGCGCCTGTGCTTGCTCGCCTCCACACTGGTGCGTGAGCACGGGAGGGTGTGCTCGGGGGTGCTGATAAAAGCTCTCCCACCACCCGGCCCTCAGGCTTGGAAGGTTGAACACGGGCATCGAGGTGATCCCGCAACCCTGCTTGCTCCCTTGCAGCACCAGACAGCAGGCTGTCTGTTTTCTTCCCCGAAGCATCTGTCTTTCCTCCATGCCTGCATGGGTCTGTGAGGTTGTCTGGTTAATGCTGACTCTAATGAGAGGGCTGTCGGGAGGCAGCAAGAGGTATGTGACCACAGCTTCTCCTTCTGTGTGGCCTTATCTGTTAGAGTTGTAGGGTCGTGTGCCACAGAAACTGACTATCTAAAGTGAGAAAGAAACTTGTTGGAAACATATCAGGAAACATATCACAGAATCCATGGGAAAATTGGAGATCCAGGAGCCAGGGCTCCTTGGGCCATCTTACTGCGGGGCCTGCCCCAAGCTCCAGACAAAGTTTCCCTGTTTCTTTTGCCACCCACTCAAGACTTCAAACGCTGGGCGAGAGGGTCTCGTTGCATCCTGTGCCGCACCTTGGCTTATCACTCCATTAAGACCAGGAAACCAGGGTGCTATTGGGAAAGGGTATGGACTCTGAGCATCAGAACAAGACAGCAGTGAAAGGGAAAAAAGACCAAAAAAAAAGAAAACAAAACAAAAACAAAGCAAAGATGGTGTTCATTATAACGATCTTAGGCAGGCCACCGGTCCTCCGGCAGATGCATTCTCTCCACGGGAAAGGGAAGAGGCTGCCCTCAATGTCCTTCAAGGGGCTCTCTATTTCTGATGGTCTGAGGCCATCATCAAAGAAGCCTGAAGCTTCTATAGTTTGGAAAGTGTTAAAAATGTCCAAATGACAAAACAGAGATGTCTGTGTTCGTGGGGACTCAGAGCCATCTGTTCTGAGCAGGAGAGCGAGGCAGAGATGAAGCATTCTGAACAAAACTCGTGAGGCGGGCCTGGGCTGGGAGATGCAGAGGCTCCAACACATCCCAGCTTGGCAACACCAGGAGCAGAGGGGCGGTGCCTGTGGGGTGGTGACCTGTGGAGAAGGCAATCAAAGGGTGGACGCAAATGGCATGTGGAAGCTAATGGAGGGTGGAGTCAATTAGGGAGAAAATGCCTTTTCCAGAGGGGCCAGGAGAGGGATCTGGCTGGTTTCTGAGTCACTCAGAGCAACACACACATACACGTGATGCAAATCAACACATACTTCCTGAGCACCTACTAAATGTCATTTACTCATTCAATCAACAAACATTCTGTGAACACCTCCTCTGTACTGATCTGCAGAGATGAATCAGACAGGGCATGGGCCTTCCAGGCTCACAGTCTATTGTGGTGTGGGTGTGTGCGGGGGTGCGGGGTGGACTCCTGTGCAAACACAATCAGCACAGTGTGTTTGGTGTGATGAAGGGATACACAGGTGACTCAAGTAGACCAGAGGACGAAATGACATTTGTTCAGGTGACTCAGAGGGGGCTTCCTGGAGGAAGTCATATCTGTGCTGTGTTTCTAAAGGCCAAGTGGGAGGAGGGAACTAGGCGGATTGCAAAGGCAGACCCTGGGGTGAGGGCGGTGTCCATGTGACGCTCTCCGTGGTACTGAACTATCATTGCATTAGTAGGACAAGAGCTTTTGTGTTGAGGGGAGAGCAGGAAATACGAGGTCCGTATAGAAGGTATCCAGCCATGTAATATGAAAAATAAAGACATTTATTGAAGAAGATACAGGATACAAGAAACATCGTGCATAGGGCGATGATGCCTCAGTCCCCTTCAAAGTAGGCACCTTGGGACCTCACCCAGTTCTTCCAAATACCAGCAGCTGCCCCATAGTATTTTCCTGAATCTCAATGAGGGTCTGAAATCTCTTCCCTTTCAAAGGTAATTTTAGTTTTGGGAAAAGCCAGAAGTCGCAGGGTGCCCAATCTGGGCTGTAGAGGGGCTGAGTCACCTGGGTGATTTGATGTTTCTCAAAAAAACTCTGCACGAGACGTGATGCATGACTGGAATGTTGTCGTGATGGAGCTGCCAATCACCAGTTGCCCATAAGCTGCAGCCTTCTGAATCATCTGAATAGTTTCTGCGGAGGAATGTTCAAGCTTAATGCAAAATTTGATGCAGACTCATTGATCTACTTGCTCGGTCATTTTGAATGTGACGGCCACACGGTACACATGCTCACTCAAAAGCATCTACCACCCCTACTGACCAGTACAGGTCATCGTTCACACATGTGCATTCCAGTCCACTCTCCGTGGCTGCCAGGTTACATCAATGTTGTGCAAATTGTCCTCATTGTATTAACAATGGCTGGACTTTTTCCAAACAGGCCTCATACATAAGTGCCCCCAATTCCTGCCACTCCTCTAGGTTCCAGGAAGTATAGTACCCGTGAGTGAGTTTAGGGAGCTCAGTTTTCAGCATGGTGGAATGTAACTCTGTAGTAGTACCTGAAGCTGGAGATGGACATGAGTCATAAAGAGTTACGAAGGGTCTTGGAGACCACATTAGGGAACGTAGATACTTTTAATCCTGTAGGCAGTAAGGAGCCCCATGGAAAGGTTTTGTACAAGGTAGCGATGGGGTCATATGTGTGATTTAGAAAATTGCTGGCAAGAAATATGGAAAAAAGACTGGAGGGGGATGTTGGGGGAGGTGGTGTTGAGCTTTAAAAGGGTGAGATGGAGAGGTTCGTACTAAGTCAGTCAGCAGTGGGGACATTGGGAGAGATTAAAGAACACACGGACAGGACCTGGACATAAGAGTTGAGGAGGAATAAGGAGCCCCAAAAGGCTCCCAGGCTTCCTGCTTGGTGACAATGTGGATGATGGTGCTATTCGTCAAGGGGCAAATGATTCTGGGGTGGGAGAGATTTAGGGGAAGATGAGGAATTCCATTTTGGATGTGCAGAGTTCAAAGTGCTGTGGGCTGTCTGGGAGAGAATGTGCAGAAGGCTGCATCTGGGCCTGGTGCTGGGAGATGAGGCCACGTCCAGAGATGGAGACTGGTGTGTCGCGGACACGGGATGATTGCTGAGAGCCCGTGCATAGGCGAGGGGCTGCCAGGGGAGGGTGTGCCAAGTGAGAAGGGAAGAGACAGACCCGAGCCCTGGAAATACTCTCATGTAGGAGAATGGGTAGAGAAGAGGTGGACTGAGCTCCCACTTACCAGCCTTGGGGAGCTGGTGTTTTTCTGACTGTGTTCTGCAAAGCTCTAGTCATCTTACAAGACGCTCTGTGGTCTAGGACACATGGGGCCATGGCAGCCTGTACCTCCCCCTGGGAGACTTACAGTGTACACTCTCAGATGAAAGGCTCTGAAAAGTCCCTCAGTAAGGAACTCTACTTCTCTGTGTTCACCCCACCATTTCCCAAGTATACTTCCCCTTGGAATGCTGGTCACAAATGCCCTGTGCCCCATTTGTTTGGAAGTTATGGTCTGACCTAATGAATGACTATCAGAAGGTCCTTGCGTCATCATTGAGTTCAGCCTCACATTGTGCCGATGAGAAAACTGAGGCTTGGAGAAGTTAAGAGCAGCGTCGTGGGGCAGTAGATGAAACACCGGCTTGGAGGCAGACACACCCGGGCTTAGTCCATCATGTACTACGCATGTGCTGTTGGGCAGGCTGTTTTTTCCCCTGGAACTCAGTTTCTTCTTCGGTGATATGGAGGTAAGAACCTTAGCTGTCCTGTGACCAGTGGTCCCGTGAGACTGCCAGAGGCTGTCAGGAGGCCCCTGTAATTTTCCTAGGACCACGCAGCCAGAAAGGACTGTGGCTGAAAAGATGAGGAATTTGGGGGAGTGGGAAGGGCCCTTAAGGCTAGGCGTGGAGTCATGGTTATGCCTCCTTCACAGCGGACACAGTCTCACAGCCAGACACTGCTCTAGCTGGCACCGTCACCCATGACAGAAATTGCCATGGCCCTGCCCCAGCCCCAGCCCCATGGAGCTCTTGGGTCTGTCTTTGCCTTTTAGTCACCCTTGACCCTGGGCCACCCATTGGAACTTCTCCCATCTGGCTCAGCAGGCTTGAGCTCAGCAAGCTGGAAAGAGGCAGCAAGGCAACTTTCAGAATGAAATCTGCTTTTCTAACCCTTCCATCACAGTCATTCATATCCAACATGCTGAAGCCTATTTTTAGTCACTTCATAGAATTTAAAACATACCTCAAGGGTGCCCAAACCCACCAGCTTGGGGATTAAGTCTGCTCACAAAAGACAGTGGGGCGGGTGTGTGGGGGGGGGATGCCTCGTGCTGCGTCACTCGTATGCTCCGTCATAACTCACTGTAGCCGATACCCTGCCCTGGGGCTTTGGGTCTGGAGGAGCCTGCAGTAGGAACTGAGCTCCCAACCCAGGGGTTTGACATCAGAGCCGTGGGTCATCACCATCCCTGCCACTGACTAGTCACATATCCATGAAGGGATCACTTCCGGGCCCTGAGATCTGTCTGTGAAACACAGCGAATAATTCTGGTTTCCCAGGTTCTGTCTAGTCTCATACCCTTCTGTCCTCAGTGCTTTGTTTGCACAGGATTTTCATTTCAATCAAAGCCTCAAACAGATGAGCGAGGTGAGGCGGGGGGGAGGGGCACAGAACCACAGCACCTCTGAGAGGAGTGAGAGTAGGGATTGTGGTCCTGAACAGGGAAGCTACCGCGGGAGACAGGGCTCCTCCCCCCACTAACCACTAACTGACTTCCAGATTGTCTGAATCTCATCCTCCTCCCTACCCCGGAGAGAAAAACTGAGACACAGAGGGAAACAGACCCAGAGAGAGTTAGGGCTCTATTCCAGGGTCATGCCTCCCTCTGGGGCAAAGCTGGGCTAGAACCAAGCCTCCTGTCTTCCATTCAGCTTTGTCCCTTACCTAGTGCACAGCTGGAAGTCTGAGGCTTGGGGATGCCACGCCCTCAGGAGAGGAGGCCCCTTCTTAATGCCCTGTTTCTAGTGGGCCCCAATTAGTGCCCTGGCTCTCCCTGCCAGGGGCTGCCTCTAAGAGACAGGGGTGGGGTCTCAGTGCACACACGGGAATGGGCCCAAGGGGAGCTCCCGTTGGAGGCTGATCTGGGCTTCCCTGGAGAGGTTGCCAACATAACCTTCTGTGCCTCTTGTAGTCCTGGGACCCAGGCGCCAGGGTCACGCTTCTTGGTTCTTACGCTTCTCTCCCTGAACTGCTTAATCAGGGCGGGTGAACGGCGGCTAGAGCCCGAGACTTGACTGAGACGCTCTCTCCAGGATGTGCATATGCCTTGAGCGCGAGCCTTCAGCTGTCTCCCAGGGTCTCAGCCAAGAGCCCACTCTCGTGTTAGGGAGTGTCGGGGGGCGGGAAGGCATTGAGTTGGGTACTGGGGAGTCCTGCTTCCCGCACCCTGTTCCTAGCTCCCACAAACCCACTCCGGGTCCTAGCCCACCTCCGCGGTCGCGCGACTCTGGCATGACTGCGCCCCCGTCGGGCAGAAGAGACTCTGCGGCTCCGCACGCCCCCCCCCCACCCCCCTCCCCCGCCACCTCCCCGGGGCAGCACGTGCGGGGCGGAGTTGTGGCTCCAACCTGGAGCTGATTGGGCGAGGCCTGGTGGGCGGAGCCGGACCCCAGCTGTCAGAGCGGCGGCTGCGACAGCGCACCCGGGGCTGAAGCGCAGGAGCCGACGGGGCCCGGTCGGGATGGTGCAGCGGCGGCTCCACGGCGCACACACGCGCTGAGTGGGCCCAAGCTGGGCCGCGCGACCCCCGCGCCCCCCGCCGCCGCGATCCCGGCCGGCATGATGTGCCTGGAATGCGCCTCAGCGGCGGCGGGCGGCGCGGAGGAGGAGGAGGCGGACGCGGAGCGGCGCCGGCGCCGGGGGGCGCAGCTAGGGGCTAGCGGAGCTGGTTGCTGCGGGGCGCGGGCAGCGAGCGCCGCTGGAGTCGCGGCCGCCGACGATGAGGTGCAGACGCTGTCGGGGAGCGTGAGGCGGGCCCCGTCGGGACCTCCAAGCACCCCCAGCACCCCCAGCTGCGCAGCCGCTGCCAAGGGCCCGGGCGCGCAGCAGCCCAAACCCGCCAGCTTGGGCCGCAGGAGAGGGGCAGCCGCCGCCATCCTCAGCTTGGGCAACGTGCTCAACTACCTGGACAGGTACACCGTAGTAGGTGAGCTGGTGCCCCACCCAGCCCGACAACCAGGACCCCCCGCCTCGAGGCACCCCGGGGAGCCTTTGGTCCCAGACGCTCTATGTCCAAGCCTACGCGGGGTCCTTAAGGGCCCCCTGCTCAGGCACAGCTGGGCAAATGCCCCTCGACCCACAGGCTCAATCCGGGGACCGCCCCCACCCAGGGCCAGGGCTTGGGGGGGATCCCCACCCCCGGAATAGCCCACTCGTCCTCGCCAGCCCTTGACGTCCCATCCGTTGTCCTCTTTTCCGAGAGTCTCCTCTCTGTCTCTCCGCCTTCTCGACTCTGCGCCCCCTTCAGCCCCCGCCTCAGATTTTCGGGCCTGTGCTCCCCTTCCCCCAGGCTAGGCGGTCTGTGGGTCCGCAGCCCGTCAGTTCCTTCCTTCCTCCGCCGCCTCCACTCCCCTGCGTCCCTGTGGCGAGTGCGCGCGCCCCTTGCGGGTGTGCGCTAGGGGAGACCAAGTGTGTGAGCGGGGGCAGCGCGGATGTGTGTGTGAGCGTGTGAGCGCGTGGCTGACAAAGGCTCTGGGCTGCGGGGAGAGGAGGGAGGGGAGGGGCGGGTCCGTGGCGCCTGGGGACCCAGGATGCGGTTTGCAGCTGGCCCTGGCCAAAGGCCTGTAGACGCCTCCCTCTGCTCTATGGCGCCTGGGGCCTGGGGTAGGACGCAGGCCATTGAGGCTAGGGAAGGGTTGTCTCATCCTCTGTGAGCATCTATAGGAACCAGCCTTTGGGATGGGATGGGATGGGGGTCCGTAGAACTGCCCGGTTCTAGTCCCAGGTTTGCCCCTCCTGTGCTTTATGTGTGACCTTGGGCCAGTCTCAGCTTGTGTTTAGGTCTGTTTCCCTGTTTGTGAGGTGGTTGATTCCTGGGCCCTTTGGAAATGGAATTCCAGTCTGCTCTCTCCCCTCCCCCAGTTCTCAGGATATGCGAGTAGGGACTTTCCCTAGACTGAGCTGCCCTTAGGTGGGGATGGTGCAGCCTTGGAGGAAAGGGCTCTGGCCAGACTGGCATAGGTGGGGGCCCCTTGCTGGAGGAGAGCGGTGACAGTATACCTGGCATGCTGATCCAGACCTGCCTAACCACAGCTTAGTAAAATCTGGAACTACCAAAAAAAAAAAAAAAAAGCAGGAGGAATTTTGGACAGACTTTAAAGAGAACTTTGTGGTGACAGAGAGGAGCACCATGGCATAAAGCAGGTGCTGCCTGGGTCCCTTTCTCTGGGCCTCTGTCTCCTCCTCTGTAGATGGGGGTTTTGTGGCAGGTGGAAGGGAAAAACTCTAATGGGAGAGTGGAGGCTTCCCCTCCCCCACTCCTGCTTTCAAAACCTTTGGCTTTCTCCGTTCGTTCCTCCACTGCAGGTTGGAAGTGGGTACCGGTGGCACCTGTTTCTGGGGTGGGCTCTCCCCAAGAGGCTCGTACTTTGCTCTGGTGAGCAGGAATTCTGAGTACAGCCCAAGGGCACCAGCTTGTCCTGCATGTTACTGCCTGGGACCTGGGAGATTAAGCGCCACCCTAAGGTGGCGAGAAGTCAGAGAACATTGGGGCCCTGTAGTCAGTGCAAAATAGACTTCTGTATACAGATGAGGAAACTGAGGCCAAGACGGCCCAGAGAGTGCACAGGAGGATGGCATTAGATCTACCAGCAAAACTTGCCTAGGATGAAGTTTTCCACCCCTTCTCAGCTGACCAGTGGCTGCTGCTGCTTCTGGCGCTGTAGCACTTCCCAACTTGTTTTTTTCCCCGCCCCAGACCACCCCCTCTGGTATTCTTAGGGAAGCCGACTCTACCAGGGCCTGAGGTGGAGAGGGTGGGATCAGGGAGGTCTGGTGCTTATCTGCCCCCACCCCGACTTGGGTGGGCTTGGGTGACAGAGTCAGAATTTCAGAATGGGGGAAGAAGATAGGAAATTTCTGGTGACTTGGTAAGGGGGGATGGGGAGCAGTGGCTAAGAGGGGCGTGGGCAATAGGGAGGAAGGCCCGGAAAACCCTGTGCAAACAGCAGCCCGGGCTGTGCATCCCTCCCTTTCCCAGCCAGGGGAGAGCTGGTGCACCGCCCAGCCTCCAACACACAACATACACAATTTCCTCTCCGGATAGGCCTGGCTCCCTCTCCCTCGCTTTACGGTAGATTTCCCCCACACTCCCCTGGCCCCGAGTTCAGTTTCTAGGAAGATTTACTGTCTCTATGGCAACTACAAAGGCTTGATGGTCTTGGGGTGGGGCAGTGGAAGGCTCATTCCAGGCTGAGTCCACCTGCTGCGGGCTGGCCCAGCTGAGAGACAGCGAGGATGCTGACAGTCCCCTGCTCAGTCACTCCGATGTTCTCGCCCCCGAAAACCTCACACTCTGGTCCTGGCTGCCCCCTCATAAAAGGGAATTCCCGCTTTCTCCCTTTAAATCTGTCCTATGAATTTCTGTCTTCACGGTATAGATCAACTCTGTCCAAAAGCAATAGAATGCAAGCCCCATTTTTAATTAAAAATTTCTAGTAGCCACATTAAAAAGGTAAAAAGAAATAAGTGAAGTGAATTAGTAGATATTATTCAACCCAATATACCCAACATATTTCAACATGTAGTCGATATAAAAGTTATGAATGAGATATTTTGCCTTCTTTTTCACACCGAGTTCTGACGCTCTGTGTGTGTTTGACATTTGTAGCGCATGTCAGTTTAGACGCGTTGCATTTCAGGTGCTCAGCAGACACAGTGGCTGGGATCGCTGCAGGGGACAGTGCAGCTCTAGAGTCTTTGATGCCAGAGTTTGGATCCGGGCTCCTCATCTACCAGCTGTGTGACCTTGAAGGTGTCGCCTGAGCCTTCTGGGTGATCATTTCCTCCTTTCCACCTCCCGCGTTGTGTGGAGCAAACTCACTTAGACTCTGGGACGAGGCCAGATGTAGGAGAGCTTCACAAATGTCAGCTGCCTTCTCTTCCATGCCTCTGTGCAAGCCGTGCCTGGCCATGACTCCCTGCCCACTTTTCTCTGTTTCGGACAGTCTCTCTGAGGACACCTTTCCGAACCGCTCCCTCTGCCACCAGGGCTGGTCTGCATCCTGGGAACGACAGTAGGTTCGGCCTCTGCCCTAGCATTCCCAGCGCCACCCAGTGATCCGGCTAATTAAGGCCTCTCCTCCCCGCCCTGGGAACCCCCTGCGGGCAGCAGGCCTCGGAGCAGGGGAGGAGGGCCAGGCTCCCGCTCCTGCTTTCCTTCGGTTGGATGAAATTGAGGTAGCCCAGAAAACAACCCCCTCTGGCCTCTGCCCTCCACCTCCTTGTGCTGATGGGGACACCGATGCCTGGAGAGTGCAGGCCCTTATCCAAGGTCACACGGCAGGGCAGAGCCGATCCAGACCCCTCCAGCACAGTGTTCTCTTGGTGGAGGCAGGGACATGACCACTGCTTCTGGCCTAGAAGCTCAGAGACTCGGCTGGCCAGGCCGCGCGGATGAATTTCAGCTCAATTTGACAGAGGTAGTCCGAGCTCCCCTGGGGAGTGTGGCTTCTGCTCCCAGGGCCCCTACCAGCCTGGCAGCCACCCCCTCTTCATTCTGCGTCCACCTGTGGCTGCCAGGTTAGGAGAAGGAGGGAGCCCCTCAGGTGAATGTCCCGGGTCCCCTCTTCCCAGCTCTGCTTCTTGTTGCCAGAGTTGCCTCCGCCCCTGGGCTCTCATTCTCCCATCTGTAAAATGGAAGCAGAGCTGAGGGTGTAGGTGGCCGCCTTCTGCTTCTGGAACCAGGCCCTGCAAGAGGGGGCTGGTGCTGGCCCTGTGCCTGGTCGGAGAAGGACTACTTGAGAGGTGGGATCCTTCCCTAACTTCTTTGGGGTACCTGTCCCTTCCCAAGTTCTTTTTTTTTGATCCAGCCCATGGCAGATTGGCACTTGAAACTGAACAGGGTAGGGGCTGGTGAGGAGAGGCAGAGCCCTGCCCTGGGGGAGTCCTTTTCTGCCAAAGAAGCTGAGACCGGTATCCGTGGCAACCACTCACTAACACAAACCCAGAAGGGTAGCTGAGCATAGGGACCCAGCCAAGAACACAAGCCTGGCAGGGACTGGGGGCTTCCCCAGACACCTGAGCTGGGTACAGGAGAGGGCTCCCAGGCTGGGCGTTCTGGCTCCTTTTTTTCTGTTTGTCTGCCTGGTTGAGTCTGTACAGAGCTGACAGATGGGGAAATGGAGGCCCAGGGTCTTTTACAGGATCACCTGTGTGGGTAGAGGCCAAGTTAAGCCTCACCTTTGTGGCTGTCTCTGTGGATAAGGATAGTCAATACCACCTCCATTCTGTCCCCTTGGGTGGCCCTGCCCTGGCCTCTTCCACATCATCACTAGCAACAGTCTGCAGGGCAGGGTGTCCCAGGGCCGCATTCCAGAGCACCTGTCTGGCAGGTCAGCCCCCAGGTGAACCGCAGGCCAGCCTGGAATGCCAGCACCCTAATGACTAACTGCCAGCTGCCCATTTCCTTGATCCTTGTTCCTCCTCAGGCATCTTGCAGTTGGTTTCGCCAGTCCCTCAGCGGTGCCGTTGACCTCTCCGGGGAAGTGTCTTGAAACTCACTATTGGGCTGGGACCCAGGGCCATCTAGTGCCCCAGCCTGTGCCTTAGTTTCCCATTTTACGAGTGTGGCCGGAAGGCTGCAGGGCTGTAGGTTACTGCCTGATCTGCAAGTAAGGCTGCCGGGTCAGAGCTGCTCAGACAGGAAGGAGCTCTATGTCCCTTCCCCAGAAAGGAAGTGGCTTTTGTTTCTGCCCAAGTGTGGGCTCCTAAAATCCTGAGTGTAGAAAGCAAGTGAGAGGAGGGAGGCAAAGAGGAAGCTGGCCTGGTCCCCAGGCTCCAGGGCTGGGCTCCCTGCTGGACTCCCTGCTGGGCTCTGACTGCCTCCTGGGCTGAGCACCTGGCTTTGCCAGACTTGCTGTGTGACCTGATACAGATCCTGACCCTCTCTGACCTCTGAAGCCACAATAGGTGATTCTACTCCTCTCTTTTTGCGGTCAGTGTCTTGCTCCTGAGGGTAACGTGGGGCACTTGGTCTCAGGAGCCCGTGTCTGCTGGCCCCCCACTCAGCCTGCACCTTTCTCCCCTAGGATAACCAGCTCTGCGCCCCAGGGGCCGCAGCAGCCAACCTCAGTTTCCCTGGGTGGTTCTCAGTGGTGCCTCTGCCCTCCTTCCCAGAAACCTTCCCCAGCTGTCTGGGCCGAGCCAGGCACCTAGCTCCTGCTTTTCAACTGTACGCTGTCCCGCATCTAGCACAGCACCTACCCTCCTGTAGCGTGCAGCGTGGCCGTCTCCCTCCAGCCTCGAGGGGATGAGCCTGATCATCTCTGTGATCTCAATACATGTGGGGGTTTGGCACAGCCTTGGCCCTTGTTGATGGACTTGAGTGGCAGAGTTGGGCTGACTTAGACCTGCCTGACCCCTAAAGTCCATCCTTCTGAACTGAAGGGGCCTGGAAAGGTTTGGACAACCCTAGACAAGGAACTGGCCCTGTTGCCGAGGCCAGGGCTTCTCTCAAGGTGGCTGACACTCTCAAGGTTCTGGCCAGGTTACACAGTGAGCTGTGGGACCTCACACCCCTGGGAAGGAAATCAGAGAAGTGGTCAGCGTGGTCTGCCCAGCGCTCAGCCCTGGCAGTGGGGCCCCCTTGCCCACATGCTGGGCAGAGTGGCTTCTGTACATTCAGGAGGGCACTGTCGTGGCTCTGCTTGCCCTCTTGTCCAGAGGGCACTAGAGGCGAACGGCTGGCCCCAGGTTACACAGTGCGACAGTCTGCCCTGGGCTTGGCCCTCTCTTGGTAGCTAGCGGGAAGTTGGTGGAGGGAGCCTGAGGAGATATAGCAGCCGGCAGAAGCAGTTGCATTGGAGCAAGAAGTAAACAGGAACCATGCACTCACCAGAGCTTGGAGGCTCGGGCTGGGTCCTGGCTTCCTACCTACCCTCTGTCCTCTGCCATCATGGAGACCTTGCTGGGGTTGCCCCGCTACCTAGTAGCTCCAGGAGGTCGTTGTGGTCCCTTCACTGTCAAGCATGGATTTTCCAGTGGGGTCCCAGGAGGCTAAGAGCATGATTAGGCTTTGGAAACTGTAAAGGGCGGTGCCTAGGAAGGGTGGTGTTGTTTGGTTGCTCACTGTTTCTTGTACCCGTGTGAGGGCTGTGGATGTGGATGTTGAGAAGGGGCTGGTTGCAACCTCTTCTCTGGGTTTTGTTGTGGGGAGGCCAGGTCTGGAGTTTGGAGGCCAGCTCAGCCTCGCTCCTGCCTGTTTCTTCGGCCTTCGTCCCCTTCACCTTCTGAATCTCAATTCTCCACCCCAGAAGTGGGAGCAGAAGTCACTGGTCCCTTGGCCACTGAAGCAGCGCGCCAGGAGAAGCTGGGGGTTTGTGGACTTGAGTTGTGCCATTTTGGGGTCTCTTACCTCTCTCCCCACACCTCCCCTTCTCTTGTGTCTGGGATCACACAGGCCACACCCTCTGAGGATCATGATGAGGGTGTGGCCACCTTGTCCTCTGTCCTGGGAGCCCCTGAGGTAGGACAGGGCCAGGGACGCTGAGCTGGGAAAGGAGTGGCTGTGCAAAGCCCCCAAATTGCTAAGGCTGAGCCTGATTCCAGGAAAGCTGGCCCCAAATGATAGACCAGAACCACAGGACAGAGGCCAGGCTGCCTGTCCCCGCCCACTCTGGGCACAGAGACTTGGTGGGGAGAAGGGAGGGCTCTCTGAGCTCTGGGGGTGGTTCCTCTCTAGGGCTCACAGGCTGGGCTCTTGGTAGGGAGGGGTGTTACGGCCTCCAGCTCTTTAGCGGACGAGTATGGAGTCTAGATCCTCCAGGCTGGGCGTAGGACCTGAGGGGCCGAGGCTCTGGGGCTGGGGCCTCATACTCAGAGTCCCCGCAGCGATGACCGCTAGCTGTCCTGACATTAACGACCAGGTTCGGAGGGCAACGTGGTGGCATCAGGGTCAGCGTACATAGAGCAAATGTGATTGAGATTTAGGCTGGACCTAGCAGGGATGTATGGGGGCCCTGGGTCACTTTCATGGGCAACTTGAGGCTCAGAGCAGGGCCCAGATGTTGCTGGAGGTCACTCAGCTTGTCCTTGGTGGACGGTGGGAGGGACAGGATCTTTCTCTGGGAAGCTCTGGGGCAGGAAGAAATGTATGGACTTGAGAGCCTGGGTCCCCAGCTCAGGGACTGCCTTGGCCAGTCCTCTTAGGCTAAAGGGGTGTGTGTGTGTGGTCAGCAGGGCCAGGCTGTGGTTTCCCAGCCTTAGCCATCCAGAGCCAGGTCAGCAGAGCCAGGCCCTCAGGCCTCTGTAATTACTGGGGTGGGAGCTGTGGCCCAGTGTTGAAGCAGGGGTGAGACTTGAGAGTAAGCTAGCCCCGAGGCTCCACGGGGGCACCAGGGTCCCTCCCAGAGGGAACAACCAAGGGCAGCCATGACCCATCCTTTCAGGTCCCTAAGCTCTAGCTGTACACCCCCATTCTGGAGAAAATACCCCGGAGGTAGGAGTTCCCATTGGTCTCAACCTGGCTAGGGCTCCTGCCCCATGAGTTATTGATCTGTGATAACTGTTATTGACTACCAACTATGTGCCAGTTATTATTCTAAGCACTTTACATGGGTCAATCCTCACAACAACCATAGAAAGTAGATCTTAAAATGAAGCCATATTACAGAAGAGGAAACTGGCACAGAGAGGTTAAGTAACTTGCTTAGGGTCACACAGCAGGGAAGGTAGAGAAGCCAGGATTTGAACCGAGATGGTCTGGCTCTAGAGCCCATGTTCTTGGGAATTCAGCTCAGTTGCCTGCTGCTCTGTGAGAGGCAGGGTGAAGGTGGGGGGGGGGCGATGACGATTGTGCTGGGGGAGTGAGCTTGAGTAGCAGGTGGCCTGGCCTGGCTGAGGAGGCAAGAAGAGACCTTGGGACTACAATGTCCCTCCCTTGCATCTGAGGCTGGCCTTAGCTAGGGGCTCCTGAGGTCATTGTGGGTTTCCTGGTACACCTTGGCCTTTTTGAGGACTCTGTGATGTCAGCAGGTTGTGGTCTAGACCTGGCTCCTCCAGGGCTACCGAGGGACTGGACGTGAGGACGTATCGCCGTGAGTATCTGTGACCAGCGAGCTGGGTGAGCCCGGCTAGATTCCACCCAGCTCTGGGGCTGCCCTCCAGGTTACAGGCCCCTGGCCCACAGGAGCCACAGAGCAGGGGCTGGGTGGGGGTGGGGCGTCCTGGCAGATGTGATTTTGGATCTGGGCTCTGGATGAAATGGATCTTCTCTTTTTTTATTTTTAAAGAGAGAAATCTACTTTTTTTTTTTAGTTTTTTAAAAAAGATTTGATTTATTTGTTTTTTGAGTGAGGGAAAGGGAGGGAGAAAAAGGAGAGAAACATCAATGTGTGGTTGCCTCTTGCACACCCACTACCAGGGACCTGGCCCACAACCCAGGCACGGGCCCTGACTAGGAATCCAGCCGGCGACCCTTCGCTTCGCAGGCCGGCGCTCAGTTCCCTGAGCCACACCAGCCAGGGCTTGATGAAGTGGATCTTAACAAGTGGACGTGGACGCCACGCCGGAGAAAGAGGTCATGGCTGTAGCCAACACTTGGAGGTCCACAGGCTGTGACGTGCGATCGTCGCGGCCTCAGATCAGCCAGGCCAGGGGCTTCCAATCATCCGGGCTGCGTGCAAACAGATCCGTGCATCTCACTCTAGGCAGGGTGATTGTGCAGAGGTGGGTCACGGAGGCCTCAACTGCTAGAAGAGACCTGGCCTTCACTGGGCCAGCGGGGAGACACTAAGCATTGCTGGGCAGCCACACCGCTGAGCTAAGGCAGTAACGCTCTTAGACCAGTGTCTGGCTCACAGCAAGCATTAACACGTGTTAATATCCAGAGTATTGCTGTCATTAGTAGCAGTGTTACTGACCAGCAGCCTGGGCCAGTGCATTTTGAAGAACGCATGGGTAACTCCGAGTCCTTCCCAGAGGTGACAAGCCCTGGACCTTTGGCATTAGATCCTTGAGTCACTGTTTGTGGTCTGTGAAGCCCAGCCCAGGACTCAGTGACCAGTAAGGGCTTGTGAGATCAGGCCGCGGGGGGGATGCTGGATGGGCCAGGAGAGGCTGGAAGCAGGGGGCCCGGACAGGAGGCCAGGCAGGGAAGGAGAGGGTCATGGGGCCCATTCATGGGCCTGTGGGAGGCGAGGGCGGGTCATGGCTGCCCCCCAGGTGTCTGGCCTGGGTAGTGCTATGGCGCCACTCAGGGAATGGGGACCAGGTGGTGGAGCAGTGGACTCGGAACCCAGGTGGCTGGGTCACTTAGGGATGAGAGAGTCTGTCGGATGGAGCCACCAGGAGGTGGTTGGTTTCAGGGAGTGTTGGAGGTGAGGACATCGAGTTGGGGAGGGGTGAGAACTCTTGTAAGAACTTTAAGATTTTATTTATTTACTTTTTAGAGAGAGGAGAAGGGAGGGAGAAAGAGAGATAGATAAACATCAATATGCAAGAGATACATCGATCAGCTGCCTCTTGCACACCCTCAACTGGGGACCTGGCCCGCAACCCAGGCATGTACCCTGACTGGGAATTGAACCAACAACCTTTCAGTTCACAGGCCATCACTCAATCCACTGAGCCACACCAGCCAGGGCTCTTGTAAGAACTTTAGCTGTGAAGGGGGAGAGGGCAGAAGCGGTTGGTAGAGGAGACAAGTCAGGATTGCTTTCGCCGCCAGGGTGAGAGAAGGGTAAGCACTTTTGTAGGCTGATGTGCAGGAGACAGTGGTGAGGGAGAGGCTGAGGGGACAGGCTCAAGCCAGGGGCAGGCTCCAGGCCAGATCCCTGGGAGGCAGGAGGGACTGCCAGCCTAGAGGGGACAGTTAGCCTTAGACGAGAGGCGAGACACTCAGGGGCTCAGCAGGAGTGTAACGAGGATCAGTGAATGAGAAAATTGAGATGTTCTCGCTGTTCCAGAATGTCTTCTGGGCCCAGGAAGGAGGACCCTGTGGGCAGAGGGCGATTCTGGCTGTGGAGTTGGGGTGAAGGCCTGGAGATGCCCGGCGTGAGACCTGGGGCCACAGGGCCACGGGGGGCTGCGCGTGGGTTGGGAGCCCCACCTTGCCTGCCCCTGGCTGGCGGGGCCTGTGGAGCGGGCTTGGCCTGAGCTGTAGGAGGCTCCTCCTGGGCGTGAGGCCCATCCTGTGACCCACCAAACCTCAGCCTCCAGGAAAGAGGCTAAAAATAAGGCTGTGGTGAAGAAGGGCGGGGGGTGTGGGGGCCCAAGCCAGGCTGGAGCCCAGAGGAAAGTCTGAGACGCCCGGCCGGGCTTCTGTGACACACGCTTCCCGTGCCAGGGGCCAGTGGATCCTCATCCACTTGTGGCCATGGCCCCTTCCAGGTCTGTGAGAGGGAAAACAACCAGTGAGGCTCGGGCAGGGCCGCATAAGCCCTGTTTCCTGGGAAGGTTCTCGCTGGCCTTCTGCCTGCAGCTCAGGCCTTGCACCTAAGCCTGGGCTCTGGGGGGTGCTGGGATATCCAAAGCTTCCTCTGTCTTGAGGTCTAGACTGCCTGGGAGATCCCAGGGACCTGGGGTGCCATCTGGATGTGGAGAAAGGTTCCTGCCCCCTACCAGGAGCTCTGTGCAGTAGAAGAGGTCAGGGAGGCTGCCTGGAGGCAGAGGCAACCGTTGGGCCTTGAAGTCATGGGAGGGGAACTGTGTCTGGGCAGGTGGCTGGAATGTGCCTTGGGAGGAAGCAAGAGTGTTTTTGTCTGTTGCACACACAGGCCATCTTCATGGTGACCAGCGGGCCTGCAGTGACTCTGGGTCCCTGCCCTCCATTTGGCTGGGGGTGAGCACCCACTGTTCAGGGGTTCAGGGCACAGGGGGAGTTTTGTCCTCCCACCACTTCCCAACTCCACCCATCCTTACCCAGGACCTAAACAGTCCCTGTTCTGGGTTCTGGAGCCCCAGACTTGCCATGGCTCCAGCGGGCAAGGGGCTCCAGGCCGCGTCGGGGAGGAGGCGGACACCCACAGAAGCAGTATGGCGGGAGAACAAGCTTCAGTTCTGGCAGAAGGCCTGGTTTCAGGTCTCAGCTCTGACACCGTTCCCCTTCTCAGACCCTCTGTCTCCTCAGAGGTAAAATGGAGATAGTCATTGTAGACAGCAGCATAGGCAGCAAGACGACGATAATCATAGATATGAGCATAGGTAGAAATACCACCTGAAGGGCCTCACACGGTACCTGGAATTTAGCAGGAACCAATAACTGGTGGCTCTTAGCTCCTGGCTACAAGGGGTCCAAGGAGCTCATATCCAGGTCCCTATGTGTCTTCCCTATAGGGCTTATTAATCCTGGTGTGACAAGCGCTAAAACAAGATGGACAGAGGCGACTAGCTTATTGAGGTTGGTGGAGAGGGGGGGAAATCAGGGAAGACTTCCCAGACGAGGAGGCACCTGAACTAGTCTTAAAGGAGTGGCAGGAATTAGCAAAGCCAACATAGTTGTGCCAGGGTAAAAGAGGAAGCATGAGTAAATGGGGGGGCATGAGTAGTTTTAAGTGGTTGGAGTATGGGGTGGAGGGATGGTGTCCTGGGGTGTGAGGCTGGAGGGCAGGGTGGGCAGGGCTGGCAGGGCTGAACCTGCAGCTGGTGGCCTGGTGAAGGGGCTGTGTCCTCCCGAAGCCCTGGGGAGTTACAGTTGATAGTGACTATGTGACGGATGTGATCAGACCCACACATCAGGAGAGGAACAGGTCCTGGCTCCGGAATGGAAGTGGACTGTGCGGTGGGAGGTGAGTGTGGGCAGGTCCCTGAGATCAGGCCCAACAGTGCCACCCGCAGCCCTGATGGAACTCTGGGCCTCTGAGGCCAAGTCGGGGCACCTTGGAGGTCCCACTTGGTGGCTCTGCGTTCCACAGGCCCAGGCCTGGTCTCTGGCTTCTGCTTTGAAGGCAAGGCCACAGCCCGCCCTGGTTATTAAGTCATTAACTGGGCCTCACATGGCCTCTTCATTATGGGTAATTATGGTAAATCCACTGCGGACGTTAACAAGGAGGAGGACGTCAACAGGCAGCTTTTCTCGGCTTCCGGCTGCTAGGACGGCGGCTGGATGGACCCGCACCCCGGGAAACTGCCCAGCGTCCCAGCTTTGGGTCGTGGGAGGGACAGCGGCCTCCACTCTCCCCACGTACATCCCCAGCCTCCAGATGGGACCCTTATACAGCACTTGGGGGGTCCACTCTCACGTGGTAGGACTTTGAGCGTGTGGTTTCACTTCCTGTGCCTCAGTTTCTTCATCTGTCCAGTGGGATAATAGTATCATAATAGGGTTGTGTGAGGGTTAAACTAGCAAAGCACTTAATGCTCGATAATTTGAACCATTATTTCAAATGCTGACATCATTTTCTTCATCATCATCATCTTCATCATGAAGAGCCTGGGAATCCCCCGCAGGCAGGGTCCAGTCCCTTCCTCTGTCCCCTGCGTGGGGAGCTCCAAGGCCCTGTCTCCTCCTCCTGTCTCCTCTCCCTTCTCAGTGCAGGTGTGTGGTGGTCAGGGGATCTGGCCTGCGGCCCAGCTTCCTGGTGGGTGTCCTTAGAGATAAGCTGAGGTTGGGGGGTGGGTGCTGTGGGCCCTCGGGGCTGGGGTTGTGCTCACTCGGGGCCCTGGTTGAGTGCTGTGAGAGGTGAGCAGGGCCCAGGAGCTTGCTGGCCCCCTACAGACATGGCTCAGTCCGTTTGTAGCTAGGGGTGGTTTCTGGTGGCCCCTCCGGCCCCTCCCCGACGATGCCCTAAAGGGAGAGAGAGGTGGCTGGGACTTGGGAAAAGGAATCTCCTTCCCCTAGAAAAAGCAAGCCTGGAGCCCCAGCTGCTTCCTTCTGCATCGGAAAATTGGGGGTTCTGGTTATAATCCTAAGGACAACTGGCTGAGTGTGTGTGCATGTGTGCTCACATGCTTGTGTGCATGTGCTGGTGAGCAGGTGTGAGCATTGCCTGCGAGCCCCCTCAGCCCCGTCCCCGCCAGAGAGCTTCCCTCGAAGCTCTCAGTGGCTGCCCACCTGCTCTCTGGGCTGCAGGCTCAGTGCCCGTTCCTCACTCGGTCTAGGCTTGGGCCACAGGTGGGCATATAAGAAGCTTGGCTGCCTCACTGGGCTGAGTGACCACGGGCGAGCCTGGCCTATTCCTCGGGCCCCTGCAGTGGCCGAGGGAGCACAGGAGGCACAGTGGGGCAGGATGGGAGCTTAGCCTCTGAGGTCCCCAGGGGCCTCGCTAACCTGGCCAGGGTGGAGTTGTGCAGATGGGGTCAGGCTGGGTCCTTCAACATGGAAAGAGGGCTGGGTTGGGAGCAGGGTCACCTACGTGGGGTCGGAGGATAGCAGTACCAGGCATCAGACATCTTCAGTAAGCACTGTCTGTCGTTCTCTCCAGGCGTCCTTCTGGATATCCAGCAGCACTTTGGGGTCAAGGACCGAAGCGCCGGATTGCTGCAGTCAGGTGAGGCCCATGAGCCCCAGCCAGGTCTTGGTCCCCTCCTTCCTGGTGGGTCCTTCTCTGCTGGCTCTTGTACCGGCCCCGACTGGTTGGTGAGAAGGTGGGCTTTGTGTACAAACCCCACTGTTGCCACTCGAGAGGCAGCCCTTCTCCAGCCTCCGCTTTTCTTCTTGCAAAAGAAAACAAATCACATGTGCCCTGCGAGGCCGTGGGAGAGACATCAGTGTACAGGCCGAGAGCCCAGGTCCCTGGAGGTGACTCCTGGGGCCTCATGGAGACCTGGGGATCCAGGTTTCATCCAGAGGCTGGTGAAGGGGGCTCCTCAGGCCGATAAGTTGGGCACTGCCAACAGAGCCTTGGTAACTCTGTGTCCATTTCCTCCCCCACCCCCAGTTCCTTCCTCTGCCATCAACCTGGGAGTCATCTCTCAGATGTCAAATCAGGAAACCCCCTGGGCAGCCCAGAGCGGTTCCCAGACTCAGGGCAGGAGCCAAGTCCTGCGCCTGGGCTTCTTGGCTCTGTCTCCCTTGGGGTCCCGGCATTCTGACGCTTGGGGTGTCAGGGTCCAAGCCCCCTGGGCCAGCGCAGTTGGCAGGTCATTAAGCAATTATCCCAGCTTGTCTGCCGTTCCTGCTAGGGTCCCTGTCTCCTTTGTCCCTGCCCTGCCCACGCCATGGCCCTGGTGGGTCTGAGCCCCTGGCTCCCTGGCCCACTCACTCACTGTGGCCATGCTGGCCGGCTCCTCAGCAGGCCCCTTAAACCAGGGCAGAGGCTCAGGGCCAGCACTCCCTGCCAGCCTTGCTGTGTGGCTGGGCCCCGTCCCCTCGGCCCTGGTTCCCTTGGGTGTAGGAGTTCAGCTAAGTGTGAGGCCCAGTCAGGGGTACAGGAGGAAGTCTTCAGTCTATATTCCGGTCTGGGGACCCTTCCCCTGCCTGGGCTCCCCGGGAGGGAGGGGTGGCGGTGGGAGCCGGCCCTCTCCAGGAACCTGCCCGACCTGTCTAGGTGGCATTCCATCGTGAGCAATGCCAGGCCTCCACGATGAGCTCACAGAGCCAGGCCCCTACACTCACACCCCAGGTAGGGCCTTGGGGCTCAGAGAGAGGGTGTGATGATCGCTGGCATGTGAGGGTTGACAGAACTAGTCCCAGGGCAAGGTCGTGTGCTCCAGCCCCTCCTAAGGGTGGCCAGGTGCCTGCCACTGTAGACGTCACCACCCAAGATGTGAGTCCAAACCCTCCACTGGCCCCTGCCCCCTTCTGGGTGTCCCTGGCTGGGCCAGAGCAAGTCGGCCTGCCCTGGGGCCTGGGACAGGTCCCTCCAGCCTCCTGGGCTCTGCGCTTATAGAGGGGAAAAGAGTTCAAGCTAGATGGGAGTGTGGGAGGGGGTGGGCTGCTGAGCTGGTGAGTAAAGGGCAGGAGAGAGCCTAGCCACCCAGACCCCACCCCGCTGCGGCCCCTGAGTCGCTGGAGACCTGCCTGGTCATCCCCTCCTGGTCTTGGCTTTGTTGACTGATGGACGACAAGGCTCTGCCCCAGTCTCCGCCATTGAGCCTCCACTGAGTGAGGTCAGGGTCCGTGCAGCTACCCAGGCAGCGGGAGGGAGGTTGTAGTGCTGCCGCGGTTATGTCCCAGGCTGCCTTGCTGGCTGAGAGAGAGAAGGCATGGCAATTGCTATGATCCCCGGCGATATGGCTGAGGTGGACAAATACTCCATAGGCATCATCTTGTCTGATGATTCCTCCTCCAAGCTTTACTTTCTAGATGAAGGGACAGAGGTTAAGAGAGGGGAAATGACTTGCTTAAAGTCTCGTGGTGAGAGAGTAGCAGGCCTGGAGTTGGAACTCCTCATGTGCTGTCCTCTTGGCTTGGGGAGGGAGCCCAGGTGGCCACTGGGTTGGTGAGTCGTGTCCCAGGCGTCTGAGGGTCTGGCACCTCGGCATTCTCAGGGTGGGTGCCTTTGGGCAATGATGAAAGTCCCAGCACCCTCAGAGGGCCCCCAGTCTTACCCCCTGTCACTCACCTTCCCACCTACCTCCAGCACAGCTGGGATAGCTCCCCAGAATGTCTTCACCCCCTTGGCCATCTGAGCCAAGTAGCCAGGAGAGCTAGACCAGGATGTGACACATTGGGCACCCAGACAAATCACCTAGTTGGCCTGGGCCCCAGGCACCTGCCTCCTTCCCAAGCCCTGATAAGGTCAGAGTCAGGTGGAGGGCGCCAGCCAGGTGTTGGTGCTTGCCCGGATCAAAGGGCCAGGGCTGAGAGCCGGGTTGTCTGCTTACTTCTGGGCACCAGGGGCTGCTGGGCCAGGAGGCAGGTTGGGAGGTGGCTGAGGGTTAGGCCTGGGCCTGCCCTGCTGTTTCCCCTGGGACCAGAGCCTGAGCGCTGGCTTGGGAAGAGTGTACTTTCTGCAGCTCCTTTCAGACCGCTGCTAGCTCCCAGCTGACCCCTGAGTCTCCTGAAGCATCCATAGCTCAGCCTCGTGAAAGCCCACAGCAGAATTAGAGCTGTTGGCGCTCACTGTTTTGGGAAATCAGGAGCCTCCACAACCCACACTTCCAGGGGCAGCTGCCTCTGACGCTCCCGCAGGGCACGCCCTGTGCTGGGCCCTGCCACGGACCCAGTCAGTCCCGCACTCAGGTATATTCCCTGTGTTGACGGGAACAGAAAACGTATCCAGTCTCCACCCTGGCACAGGGGGGCTGTGGGAGCCCCGGGGGAATCCGCGTGAGTGCGCACCTCGCTCTGCCTCTTGGCAGGCGGAGATTTCGTCAAGGAGGGGCCGCTGGAGCGGGGCTCTGGAGGATGAGTTAGAATTTATTCAGGGGAAGCACTTGCAGTCAGTTTGTCAGATGCAGTAGAAGTCAGAAGCCCTCCTTTCCCCTCTACGCTGGGTAAAATGTGCCAGGAAACATTGGAATTACATAGCCGAGCTTGAAAGCTGAAGCTGGCAGGGAAGTTTCCCGGGGCCAGAAGCGAAGAATTGAGCTCCGAAACAGGAGTGGGAGCTGGCACTGGAGACAAGTGACACGGAGTGTGTGGGGACAGCATCTGTCTTAGCGGCTCGTTACGGTATTTTTAATGTAAATGTATTTCATGATGAAAATTTTAAATATACATAAAGTGTAGACAGAACAGTACAACGAACCTCCATATAGCCATTACCCCGATTCATCAGGTATTGCCAGTCTGACCCAGTTTCGAGGCTCGGGGGTTCCTTTGTTCTGAGGATGGGACGGTGCAGTTTTGGGGTCTAGTGTCGCCTGCGTGACTTGGTTTCCACTCAGAGCCTAGGACAAGCGCCCTGATATCAGTCTGTGCCCCCAGGCCAGTGGGCAGCATTCCCTTCTGTGAAAGAACATCTCATCCTGGCTCCTGCTTTGTGCAGTTCTGAGACTCCCACTCCCTTTCCCGGTAGACCTTATGTTTCCAGGAAACCCGGCAGAGGCAAATCCAAACTGCGCCTCAGGAAAGCCGTAATGGTCCGGGCCTTGCGTGGGACCCAGAGGACAGTCCCCGCGGAAGACAAACTTATTCAAAGTGGATAGAGCGCGAGGAAGCCCTCCTTTGTGGGAGGGAGTCACCTGGCCCAGAAAACGGGCAGACTGCCTCCCGAAGAGCAACAGGACCCCTTCGGTGTACTGAATTGCCGAAGGTCTACAGGAAAGAGCAGAATATATAAGACAGGAGCAGTGTCTTATTTTGAGACTAACAGGGAGATGTCTAAAAGACCTAAATTTTAAATTCTACTAGTGAAAAATATATGTATTAAAATGAAGAAGTATAAAAACTTAGAGTTGTGAACAGGCAGACTACACCCAGCTGTGGGAAAAGTCGGCGCGTTACCCATCTGAGGGAATTGGTGAAACAGAGCTCAGGGGCAGGGGCAGCAGGCCGCGACCCTGCCCAGCTCTGGTGGCAGCCCACCAGCCCCGGCTGCAGCCCACCAGCCCTGGCTGCAGCATAGGGAGAATGCCAGGAGAGGAGGCTGGATAGTGGTGGGAAGCATCTGGATTTCGTCGTGGGGCAGTGGGGAGCCAGAGAGGGTTTCAGAGCAGGGCCAGTCCCTGCGAGGTGTGTGCATCAGGACTCCCTCTTGGGCCCAGTGTGGGAATGGCTGGAAGGCAGTTCAGGGCTGGGGAGCGTGGGGCCCCGAGGAAGTGCCAGGATCGGGGTGGGGGGGAGTGGGGGCAGAAGGAGAGCCAGGTCAGACTGAAACCAGACAGCACTTCTGCTTCAGGCCGAGTCTCCTTCTGGCCTTGCTCCCCTCCCCACATCTGCCAACCTAGGGACACCCTCTGGGTTCTGAAGACAAGGCTGGGCAGCCCCTGTGGCTATTCCTGCAGGGCCCCCCTGAGGCCTGAGGGGCCATCCTGGGGCTTATGTCCCGAGCAGGCTGTAAAGGGGCAGTGGTTACTGCAGGAAGTCTGGACATGGTGGCTTTCAGGCACCAATGGGGCCAGGCTGGCCTGGGCCCTCCCCATTCTTTTGGCTGGACTGGGCAGCCATCCTCCACATCCTGTGGGCAGGGAGGGTACTGAGGCAGAGCCTGACCCGTGCCCACCACGTGCCTGCCCACAGGATGTGGAGGCTGACAGATCAATTCCAAATAACACAGGTCGGCCAGATCTGGACTTTGTAAAAATAGTCCTGGTTCAGTCCAGGCCAAGGTCGGGGCTGGATGCGGGCTCCAAGGCCACAGTGTAGGGGCCCAGGGCTCCCCCAGCTCAGACCTCACCCACTCCTACTCCAGGACCCCTTCTGGGGTCAAACAGGACCACCTGTGCATTGAGGGTGGCCCAGTACCCCTTGGCAGGGGTCCTGGGGCTGCCTGCCGGCACGGAGTCCTCAGTGACAGCTGTTCTGAGCTCCTGGGTGCTGGTCCCTCTGTGGGCCCACAGGGGAGAGGGCCTTCAGCCGGCGCCCTGAGCCTTGGACTGCCATGAGAGGCGGACAGCCCTGACGGATGTTGTCTAAGCCATCTTCCTGATGACTCTCGTCAGCCCTGGGAGGAGGGGGCATGGCCCACCTCACTAGAAAGGAGTGAAGCTCAGCCCAGGTTCTCATGGGGAGCCAAAGGCCCTGACTTCTCTGCCCCACCATCCGGGCTCTGCCCCGCCCCCACCCCACCCCCTGGCTCCCTGCCGGCCACTCCATTGTCCCAGACCTGTGGGCTCAGCACATGTGAGCTGAGCGAGGGCTTCCCCACACCCAGGCCACAGGATGTCCTTACGCGGGAGCTGCTGGGAAAGCCACCCCAGGGACAGCAGAGGTGGGGCCGCCAGGCTGCCCAGAAAGCTCTCCGCAAACAAACAAAGCCTGTGCTGTGGGGGGTGGGTACACAGGGAAGCTTCTAGCCCTTCTGGTCTTTATTTTCAGCAAGCTGCCTGCTGGCCAGATTGGCCTCTGCACCCCGTCTGGGGCAGGTTCACATGTCCCTGCCTTTGTCTGCGCCGTTCCTTCTGCCAGCAACATTTTCCTCCCGTTCCTGCCGGGACGGCGTTCAGCCCCCTCCCCGGCCTGCGGCCTCCCTGAGGACCAGGAGAGTCTCTCTCACATGCCCTGAGCCGCGCGGAAGGGCGGGCTGCAAAGAAGGTCGTGTCTCCCACTTCACAGCTGAGGCCACTGCTATGTGGGAGACTTGCCCAAGGTGATATGGTGACCCCACTGACCCTGGACTCCCTTGTCCCCAAGGGGAAGGCACTGAGGGACAAGGGAGTCCAGGGTCAGGAGGGTCACCGTATCATCTTGGGCAAATTCCCCTATCAGTGGCCTCAGCTGTGAAATGGTACAGACATGGTGAAGCTCAGGGTGGTGCCTGGCGACCCTTAGCAGGCTGGATCTAGGGGTGCGGACAGGGTGCACCTGCTCTGGGAGGAGCCCACCTGCAGCCTAGGATGCCCCTATCCACCCAGAGTAGCAGGCAGAGAGCCGGGCTGAGAAGCAGGGGCTGCCTCCCTGCTCCGCTGTGGGCAGGCAGGTGGGCATGAACCAGGAGGGTCAGGGTCTGGCCAAGGCTGGGCTCACCTCCCTCAGCCCCTCTCCTCCCACCCTGTGGGGGCTTTCCCAGCGCATTCGGAGCATGCTGTGGTTCGCCACTGCCCTCTAACTAAACGCCAAGCCTGGCCCTAGTGTTTAGGGCCCAATCTCTCTCCACAGCCCCATCTCCCGCCGCTCCCTCCACAGCTTCCTCATGCCGCAGCCTGAACTCCTCTCTTGCTGTCCCCAACACACCCTGACCTTGGGAACATCAGGGAGGACCACCCCCTTCCCGGCTTGGCAGTCTGTAGTGTGATTTAGAGCAAGGCCTCTGGGGTTGGACAAATTGGGGTTTAAATTCTGGCTCAGCCACACTCTAGTGGTGTGATGTCACTGCTTTCAGCCTCTGTTGTCCCCTCTGTAAGAAGAAGATAACAGAGAGAATCAGATGAGGTCACCTGTGTGCGCTCACGGCCAGGCCACATCCTTGGCCCTTGTCTGTAATAAATACTCCATGCATGACAACCGAGGTTATTATTAATGATAGCATTGTGCTCCTTAACCATTACACAGTATTGCTTACGAGATTTGTAATTTATATTTTAGTATGCATTCTTGATTTGAAATTTTTTTTGCTTACTGATTTTTAGACAGGAAGGGAGAGGAAAAGAAGAAGCACCCACTTGTTGTCCCGTTGTATGGACAGACCACATTTTGCTTATTGATTCACTCGTTGATAGACATTTAGGTGTGTCTACCTTTTGGCTGTTGTGGATGATGGTGCTATGAATATGGGTGTGCAAGTAACTAGCTGAGTCCTTGTTTCTTTCTTTAAAACATTTTTTTAAATTGATTTTAGAGAGAGAGGAAGGAGGAGAGAGAGAGACAGAGAGAAGCATTGATTTGTTGTTCCACTTATTTATGCATTCACTGGTTGATTCTGCTTGTACGTGCCCTCACTGGGGATCGCACTTGTAACCTTGGTTTATTGGGTGAGGCTCTAACTATCTGGCCAGGGCTACTCTCGATTTTAAATATTATCATCATGGTAAATTCCGGTGCATCTTTCGATGCCCAGCTCTGACATCACCACCTCCATGAAGCCCCCCTGCACGACACTGGTAGGAGTTGGCCTTCCTTGCTGGTTCCCTGGCACTTTAGCCCTTTAAGCTGGGCATCCCACGGAGGGGCCTGCCCCTTGACCAGACACAGTGCAAGTTCCACTGTGCTGCTCTGATTCTTTTTGTTCACTCCCCACCAAGCACCGACGAGCACAGAGGGAGCAATTCTCCCTCCTCCCCCTGACGTGTGTGCGTCCTGAGGAGACCGAAATCTCTTTCCTGTCCTTATCCTGGCCTGATCTCAGGCAGGTCCTGGGAGGCAGGCTCAGCAGGAAAAATTCTTTCTCTAGATATGAGGAAATGATTTCCGCCTTGATTAATCTACACAAGGGCCCAGTGTGGACGGAGGCCAACCCACCCTGGGCAGGGTGTGGCACTAAGCACCTTACACGCTATCTTACCTGCTGCTAAGAACAACTGGAGAGCTGCTATTTTTATCTTCATTCTACAGATGAGGAAGCTGGCTTGCCGGGAATGGCTTGGACCTGCTCCTGAGAGTCAATTGTTAGACTTTCAAGAATTATGTGAGCTGGTTGTTAAACACAACCAACCATTAATAAAAACTTATATTAAAAACAAAGGGAATAAATAGAATTCATCACTCCCTAATTCTTTTACTGGGTTTCACTCTCATCTGTGTTCCTAAGGCTATGCACCTCCGTTACATCTGTCTGGTAGGAACAGTGCCGCACAGCACCGCGTGGGACAGAGACGCCGCACTGGCGAGAGTGTTTACACAGTGAAAACGGGCAGACGCTGCGCGGCCGGAGGGCCGGGGGTCCGACATGTCTCAGCGTGCCCCTGACCGAGGCGCAGAGAGGCCGTGACCGCTCAGGGCCGCCCAGCTGGGAAGGCGCAGAGCTGAGTTCGAGCCCAGGCGGCGTGTTGCGGGTGCCCACGTGTGTGCACCTCTGCGCTGATTCTGCCCAAGGTCCCACCACACTCACACCCCCCACACTCGCTGTTCTCACTGAGATAGGGAGACGGTCACATTCTTCCAGCCCACCCTCTGTCTCCTCCTGCACCTCCCGCCCTCCTGCCTCCTTGGGGACTCAGGTCTGCGCCAGAGCAGCCCAGCCCAGCACATTGCACCTTCAGCCTGGCGGTCAGAGGCCAGTCACTGGCCACCTCGTTGGCCCACTCCCAGCCTTTGTCTGGCCATCTGCTCATCAGCTGTGGGACTGCCTTTCAGGGGGAGGGATGGGAGGCTGCCTTGCCTGTGACCCAGGCCTGCCCTTGCTTGCTGCCCTCTCTATCCCACCTGGGACCTCCAAGTCTCCTCCTACCGCTGGCAGTGACATCCCCGCGGAGTCCCTTAAGGCTGCCCTTCCCTTGTGCTGCAAGAACAAAACCAGGTCAGGTCATTCCTCCGCTCAGCATCCCCCACTGTCTTCCTTTCTCAGCCCCAGAAGCGGAGCATCGCAGTGAGCCAGAGGCCGGCCCCATCTGGCCTCTGTGCCTTCCCTCAAATGCGCTAAGCACACTCCTGCCCCAGGGCCTTTGTACTTGCTCTTCTTGCCCCAATATATAAATGATTTGCTTCCTCGCCTCCTTCAGGTCTTTGCTGAAATGTCACTTTCTCTGACCCTTCTATTTAAAATTACAGTTTCTGGGTCACACATTTCCTACCTCCTGTCTCCGCCCTTTTCCCTCCTTAGCACTTGCCACTGTCTGGCCTACTATGGTTTTTATTTTATTGTTTTTCCTCAGTAGAATGAAAGTGCCAAGAGGGCAGGAATTTTTAAAATTGTGTTTTATTGATTGTGCTATTATTGTTCTGATTTTTCCTTCTTTGTCCCCCCTCCACCCAGCACCTCCCACCCCTGCAGTCAATCCCGCCAGCATGGTTCATGTCCATGGGTCATGCCTGTAAGTGACTTTTCATCCCTATGGCTGTTCTGTAACTATCTGTTTTTACTTCTTAACCCCCTTACCTCTTCACCCATTCTCCCCACACCCCTCCCATCTGGCAACCATCAAAACGCTTTCTGTATCCATGATTCTGTCTCTGTTCTTCTTGTTTGCTAAGTTTGTTTTTCAGATTCAATTGTTGATAGATTTGTATTTATTGCCATTTTATTGCTCATAGTTTTGATCTTCTTTTTCTTAAGTCCCTTTAACATTTCATATAATAATGGCTTGGTGATGATGAACTTCTTTAGTTTTTCCTTGTCTGGGAAGCTCTTTATCTGCCCTTCAACTCTAAATGATAGCTTTGCTGGGTAGAGCAATCTTGGCTGTAGGTCCCTGCTTTTCACGACTTTGAATATGTCTTGCCAATCCCTTCTAGCCTGCAAAGTTTCTTTTGAGAAATCAGCTGACAGTCTTATGGGAACTTCCCTGTAGGTAACTCTCTGCTTTTCTTTTGCTGCTTTTAAGATTCTATCCTCATCTTTCACCTTTGGCATTTTAATTGTGATGTGTCTTGGAGTGGGCCTCATTGCATCCATCTTGTTTTGGACTCTGTGCTTTCTGTATTTGCATGTCTATTTCCTTCACCAAATTATGGAAGTTTTCTTTCATTATTTTTTCAAACAGATTTCCAATTTCTTACTCTTTCTCTTCTCCTTCTGGCACCATTATGATGTGAATGTTGGACCTCTTGAAATTGTCCCAGAGGCTGCTTATACTATCCTCATTTTTTGGATTCTTTTTTCTTCTTGTTGTTCTCATTGGTGGTTTTTTCTTCTTTATGTTCCAAGTCATTGATTTGATTCTTGGCTTCATCCACTCTACTGTTGTTTCCCTATAAATGTTCTTTATTTCAATTAGTGTATCCTTCGTTTCTGACTGGATCTTTTTTATGCTGCTGAGGTCCTCACTAAATTCCCTGAGCATCCTTATAACCAGTGCTTTGAACTCTGCATCTGATAGATTGCTTATATCCATTTTGTTTAGCATTTTTTCTGGAGTTTTGATCTGTTCTTTCATTTGGGCCTTGTTTCTTTGTCTCCTCATTTTGGCAGCCTCCCTGTGTTTGCTTCTATGTATTAGGGAGGGCTGCTTTGACTCCATGTCTTCATAGTGTGTCCTAATGCAGTAGGTGTTCTATAGGGTCCAGTGGCACAGCCTCCCTTATCACCCAAGCTGAGTATTTGAGGTGTACCCTTTGTGTGGGTTGAGTATACCCTCCTCTTGTAGTTGAGCCTTGGTGCTGTTGGCAAGTCAATGGGAGGGATTTACCCAGGCCAGTTACCTGCAGAGATTGGGTATGACCACTGACCATCAACCTCCACCCTTCATGGAGGATCAGCTGTGCAGGGGCAGGATGGTGGTGCTCCCAGGTCTGTAGCTGTCCACTGGGTGCACTGGCTATGGGGTTTCTCGGGTGGTGTAGGTCAAGGTCAGCCTCTACCTGTGTTTTGTCCAGGGCTGACCTCTCTGAGCTATAAAGCAGTCTGAGATGGCTACTATGTGTACTGGGCTTGGAGATTCCCGGGTGAAGCAAAGCTGTGAATCTAGGCTGGCTGCTGCTAATGCTGGGCCTGGGGCTCCTTGAGGCCAGCTGTTGCTTGTTTGATGGTATTTAGGAAGTTGTGACACATGATCCAAGACCAGCCACTCATATGGAAAAGCTGCTAGGGTGGGCCCGTAAGTCAGGTGGGGTGGTGTCTCTGGCGATCTTCAAGGCAGGTCAAACCATGTAAGCCAGGTTGATGGAGTCTCAGATATGGCATCAGCTTGCTGGCCCCATTTGGATGGATGTGGCTTCTTTAATTCTGTAGCTGTCAGACTACGATTCAACTCAATTTCTGACAGTTGTAAGTGATGGTTGTTCTATATTTTAGTTGTAATTTTGATGTGGCTGTGCGAAGAGGTAAGCCATGTCTGCCTATGCTGCCATCTTGACCAGAAGCCAGGAATTTTTGTCTGTTTTGTTGAATGAATGGATGAGTGAAGGGATGGATGAACGAGTGAATGAATGAATGAGGGAACAAACGAACAGAATGTTTCCTAATGTCAAGAAGACCTTTGAGGTGCTGGGAGGGAGGGTGGCAGTGTGGTCTGTCAGGTATAAGGCCTGGAGACCCAGGTCCAGCTCTGCCCTGATTTGCTGTGTGACCTCGGGTAGCTCCCTTCCTCTCTTTCCCAAGTCCAATGAGGAAAGCAGTGAGGCCAAGTATAAGGAACGCTGGCTCTGGAGTCAGACAGGCAGAGCTCAAATCCCCACTGGGCCATTTCACTGCTGGTGGGGCCTTGGGCAGTCGCTTCTCCCTGAGCTTGTCTCCCCATCTACGAGGTGGGACGGGGTGGGGGGAGACATGAGATGCTTTGTGCTGAGCCCCAGCACAGCTCCTGGCATATAGAAACTCTTCGGTGAGTAAATCTTTACTGTTTCAGAACAGTGAGGGGCTCCCCTGCAGCTAGGCAGATGGAGGGCCTGCATTAGAGAGGATGGTGTTGTGGGAGCATCACCTGACCCCAGCCTGCCTGCCCTGGGCCCAGGCCTGGAGGAGGTTGCGTCCTCATTATCCTGAACCCTTATCATTTCCACTTGCTTCCTCAGTGGGGTGGCTTCTTCTATCCCTGGTGTAGGTCAGGCTTTGTCTCCTGGGCTGTCGGCCTCAAGCCTGGGTGGTGTGGGCAGGTGGGCTCAGCCACAGGGCCCCTGCCCCACCCTTCACGCTCTCCTCCACCTGCACAGTGTTCATCTGCAGCTTCATGGTGGCTGCCCCCGTCTTCGGCTACCTGGGCGACCGCTTCAACAGGAAGGTGATCCTCAGCTGCGGCATTTTCTTCTGGTCAGCAGTCACGTTCTCCAGCTCCTTCATCTCCCAGCAGGTGAGGCCTGTCCACACTTCCTGGCCAGCAGCCTAGTGTCCCATCTGTTCCTCCAGTGGGCAACCAGCCCCTTTGCTTGAACCCCAGATTACTACCTTCTGAGGACAGTGGGATGAGGGGGTCTTTGGGGACTTTTACAAACTGGCCCTGCAAATAGAGCCTTCTCCATGCTGGCCTGAACTGAGGGACCTGCACCCCGGGGTGGCCCCCAGACTCTTTCTGAGCTGCCTCTGATGCAGGGAGGATGCAAGGAGTGGGGGAACTAGTCGGGCCTAGGGGTCAGGACCCTCTGGTTCTAGTCCTGGCTTTGCCGTCATCTTGCTGTGTGACCGTAGGGGAGCTGCTCTCCCTGTCTGGGCCTCCCACAGTTCGCTCTTCATTTGACAACCCGCTGACTACAGGGGTCAAAGTTCTAGGGAGACAAACATCCCTTCGACATAAGGCAGATGTTTCTTACTCTGCTCCTGCAGTTCTGGGTTTGATTATCCCAACTCCATTGCCCACTCAGCCCTGTGATCTGGAGAAATTTACTTAACCTCTCTGAGCCTCAGTTTCTGCATCTTTAAAATGGGGATAATCCTTCTCAATATACAGATTTATTGTGAGAAATAAATAAGCTAATGAATATCCAGGCTCTGGAACACGGCAGGTGTTCATCAAATCATTATTACCATTCTCTCTTCTGAAAAGGGGATATGTTGCTTTGAGAGGTAGTGAGTTTCCCATCACTAGGGATGCTCAAGCAGAGGAAGGACAATCACATGATGATTACTGTAGAGGGAGATAGAGGAAGAAGGGGAAAATACCAGGATCTGTCCTCAAGAAGTTTTCAGCCCTGGGGACCAAAGAGGAGACCCTGGCTCTGTCCTTGGGAGCACCCAGGCTGGGGATGGGAAGATATGACAGGAGTCCTCAGTGCAGAGACAGCAGTCTTTTAAAATCCGTGGGTCAGGGAAGGCTTCCTGTAGGAGGTGGCATTTGGCCTGGGTAAGCAGGACAGGGAGATTAGGTGAAGAGAGCATGGGCAGAGGCAGCAAACTCATGGGTGAAATGGTGGAGGATGTTGAGAAATCAAGGACAGTGGTTTGGCTGGAAAGGAAGGCAGGGACCCAGTCACGGAGAGCCTCAAAGGGCCGATTGTAGGTCCTGGGCTTCCTCCGGAGGGCAGTGCAGGAACTCTGGAGAGCGTGAAGAAGGGAAAAGCTGAGTCAGGATGACACTGATCGAGAGGAGGTTGGAGGCAAGCACAGGGAGAGTCAGCAGGTTTGGGGTTTCAACTTTGCTTCAACTTCCGAGGAGTGTCAGGCTCGGGGAAACTCTAAAGCCTGGAGCGTCAGCCTGACACCCACAGTAAAAAATGGGACCCGGACCAGAAGCCTCTAGGGCCCCTCTAGGCCTTGTTCTGCCCTTGGCCAGGACCCTGGTCTCCTGATCCCTGGTGCTTCTTCTGGGATCGGCCAGTGAGTCCAGGACCGGATGCCAGTGCTGGGTCCCACTCGGTGCGTCGGCGGGAGGGAGGGGTAGGGAGAGAAGATGAGCAGAGGCAGAGAGAGAAACAGATAGATCACCCCGATTGATCTATAAATTCATTGCAACCACAATCCAAGTCCCACAGGAGTTTTTGGTGGAGCTTGGCAAAGTGATTCTGAAGTTAATTTGGCAGAGAAAATGCCTAGGGACAGCCAAGAACATTGTGAAACTAGGAGTGCAAGGGGACTTGCCCCATCAGTTCTTCCAGTGCGGCCATCCTAACTGACACGGCGAGGGGCAGGTCAGTGAGACGTCGGCTCCTTCCTCAGGGAGCTGAGTGTAGGACGGCAGTTGCGTCTCACGTGGTTTGGGGAGAATCGACTACCCATCTGGACGAAAAATAAAGTTGAGTCTGTATTTCAAACCACATGTCAAAATAAATTCCAAATAGGTCAAAGTAAAGTAAAAAGCCAGCAGTAAAAATCTAGAACTGTAAAGTAATAAGAAAAAGACTAACACCACAGTAGAAAAATGGACAAAGGACAGTGACAGGCGACTCCAGGAGAAGCTACCCCACGGGCCGTAAAAGAAGGAAGAGACAGTACGAATCAGGGAAATGCAAATTAAAACAACAATGCGATACCGTTTCACACCCATCAGATTGGCAACAATTAAAAAGGCTGGCAATACCAAGTGTTATTAAAGCTGCCGGAGGGGTGTAAATTGATACCCTCGGAGAGCAAAACGGCGGGAATTTGCAAAATTCTAGCTGTGTACATCCTACGGCCCATCCTTCTCCTACTTTTCAGTTAGATGCCCAAGAAACTCCAACCGGGGGACACAGGCTGCGTGCAAGGGTATTTGTTGCGGTCCTGGAATAGGAAAAAGGGAAACAGCAGAGAGGAATGGGACCGAGGGAAGCCCAGATAAAATGGGGCGTCTTCATCCTGTGAGACTCTTGATCACAAAAGAATGAACTAGATCTAATTAAAAGATAAGAATGGGAGGAAAAGCAAGTTGTGGGACAAGATGCATGGACTGTCCCTTCATGGTCAGGACGTGGATGTGCAGAAACAAGTGCATGAGCTGGTGGGCACTCGGGGGAGGAGGAGGCCACAGGGTCCCTTGTCAGGGAGGCCTGATCGGCCTGCTCTTGTACCAAGGAGAATGGCTGCGGACCCCCTGCCAGTCTCTTGCTCTCTCTCTAAAATATAACAAACATAAAATATTAGAGAATAGTTTAATCATTTTGCGATGGAATGGGCCCTCCTGAACACGATGGTAAATCCAGAAGCCGTTGAGGGAAAATTAACAGAACGGACACCCTCAAATTGAACAACACAAATACAAAGTGCAAAGAAAGATGATGGGAAATATTTGTGACATACGCAATAAAGGATCAATAGCCATGATATATAAAAAGCTATTAGCAATCAAGGCAAGAAAGACCGTCCAACAGGAAAATAGGCAAAGGCGGTAGGCAGATGATGCCCAGGAAAAGGAGCAGAGGCGAGGGACTGGGGAGAGACTCAGAGATGGAGACTGAAGGAGCTACAGAAACGAGAGGCACGGAGGTGGCTGAGCAGGGCCAGGAAGAGCTGGGAAGAGGGAGAGAGGGAAGCAGAGAGCCCAGAGGAGGGCTGGATGTGGGCGATGCTGGCCGGATGGGTGGTCAGGGTGTGGCCGGGGAAAGATGACCAGGCTGGGTTCTCAGGCCCTGGGCAGCTGGGGGGACAGAGGGGACGGGTCCACATCAAAGGGGTAGTAGCACTGGCAGCTGGCATGGCGGCACCCTGCCCAGCTCAGCGGGGCTCTGCTCTTTGATGTGTGGGGGGGAGGGTCACCGAGCCGCTGGGCTGCCCTGTGCGCTCTGCACTCACAATCCTCAGTGCTGCCAGGCTTAGCCCAGCTGCCCTGCCTGGGGGTGGGACACAGAGTGGGGATGACTCGAGGCTCCCAAGGTGGGGCCAGAACTCCGGGAGGAAGTCCCCCAGTTGAAGGGGGTGTGAAGACCCCCTCACTGAGGACTCCTGTCATATCTTCCCATCCCCAGCCTGGGTGCTCCCAAGGACAGAGCTCCTGCCCTGGTATCCAGGCTCCTGTCCTCCGCGCTCACGAGGACTGGGGTGCCTGTTGGGACCGGACCTACAATTCTCAACCTGGCGAAATCAAGTCCCATCCCAGCACTCCAGGCCCGGGCAGACCTCTCTACAGAGTGGGAAACCAAGGCCCACGGTGGCCTGGGCGTGCTGTTGCTGCTGAGGCAGGGGTTAGGCTCCATCCTCTCCTCTAGATCCTGGGCCCGCCGGGGGTGGAGCAAAGTGGGGACCAAGGATGAGCAGGCAGAGGAGGACAGTCCCCCCAGCATTCTCTGCCCCTCTCCCACAGCACTTCTGGCTGCTGGTCCTGTCCCGGGGGCTGGTGGGCATCGGCGAGGCCAGCTACTCCACCATCGCGCCCACCATCATCGGCGACCTCTTTACCAAGAACACACGCACACTCATGTTGTCTGTCTTCTACTTCGCCATCCCGCTGGGCAGGTGAGGCTCTGGGCAGGGCCCGCGTGAACTTCCGGCCACCCCCTTTCCCTGAGGCTTGGCCCTCTGTGACCTGAACACGTGGGTGGTCAGCCTTGGAGAAATGCTGGACCTGCTCCCCCGCCTGCTGGCTGGGCAGTTGGGGCAGGTGGGCGGGTGTCCCGCCTCATAGGCAGTGAGCACCCCCATCCGCCACCTGTCCTCACGACTGTGCCGGTCTTCTCTGCAGCGGCCTGGGCTACATCACCGGCTCCAGTGTGAAGCAGGCAGCCGGAGACTGGCACTGGGCCTTGCGGGTAAGGATGCCCCCAGACCAGTTTGTGCCGGGGGTCACCCAGAGACTCAGGGACAGAACCTGGGCAGGATGCAGGCCCCGGCCTCCAGGTTCTCCACGTTGTGGGCCTGCACTCTTCTAGGTCAGTCCACATTAAGGTGCCGGGGAGCCCAGGTGTGAGCAGACCCCAACAGCCCCGCCACCCCCAGGGGCCCCCAGCTGAGGGGACGGATTCTCCCGCCATGGCAGGAAATTCCAGGTCTACGATGGCACTTCCTGCGTCGAGCCCCGACACTGTGCTGGGGAGAGGCTGAGATGAGACCTCTGCGTAGGGGGCCTCCCGGGGCCTGCAGCCACTTCCTGTCCCCGGTGAGGATTCAGGACAAGTATGCCAAGGCCTCGGGACAGCTCAGTCAGAGGAAACACAGATCCCCAGTCTCTCGGAGGAGAGGAAGCTTAAGACAAAGTGTTTTTTCCTCAAAAGCAGGAAGGAAGCAGCTTCCGTGGAATTTCTTAATGGGGGTGGGAGTGAATGGAGAGGAACACCCCAGTCCATTGGCTCCCAGGCCTGGTGGGGGTGGGAGCAGGGTTCTCTGTCTCATCAGCTGGCGAAGGAACTGACATCTTGGAATCCAGGCTGCCAGGATGTCCCCCTCTCTGGAGAGAGGGCTGGGGCCCGGTGGTTCTGTCCCTGACACTGGGCAGGACACAGGGAAGACCCAAAGGGGAACCTGAGCCTCTTCTCCTGGGGCCCACATGGGCCTGTCCCAAGTGAAAACCTACCTGATCTGTTTGCTGGGTGCTTCCTGCCCTGCCATCCCTTCCCAGTGCCCCCCGGGCGAGGATCTGCCTTAGGACACTTTCCCAGCCCCAGGGGCCTGGGCAGGGCTGATATCTGGCTCCCTGTCCACAGGAACTCTCCTCTCCCGCTCACCATTCCATATGTCTGTCCAGTATCTATCTGTCTTCCTTTCTTTCCATCCATTCCCCATCCATCCATCCCTCCATCCACCTGTCCATCTCTCAGTGCATCTATTCAGCCATCTGTCTTCCCTCCTCCATCCATCTGACCAGTCCCCGCTCCCCTCCTGCCCTGCTGTGGACGCTGCAGCTGGAGCCCCTCAGCCCTTTTAGCTGACTTCATTCCCAGCAGGTCCACTTGCTCAGCAGTCCAACCAGGAAGGCTGGGCAGATATGAGCCCAGAGGAGGAACCCAGAGCCCAGGGCAGGTGTGACTTGCCTGTGCTCCCCACCCGGTGCAGCAGAGACGAAGCTGCACCTGGTATCCTGATTTGGCACTCTGTGCCCCATCAGGTGTCCCCCATCGTGGGCATGATCACAGGGACACTCATCCTCGTCCTGGTCCCGGCCACTAAGAGAGGCCATGCCGACCAGCTCGGGGGGCAGCTCAAGGCACGGACCTCGTGGCTCCGAGACATGAAGGCCCTGATCCGCAAGTGAGTGCTGCTGGGAGCGGCTGGCGGGAGGGGCGGGGCGCCGCGCCGAGAGGAGGAGGCACCCTTTGCAGGGCAGCCCACCCAGCACCCCCCCCAGACCCCCTGCTGTCTCCGCTGCCAAGAGTGCTGGGAGTGACATTTTGGCCCCTAGTGTTTACTTTTCTGCAGCCACAGCTCTCCCGTCCAGAACCTGTAAGGGAACACATCAGAGGCCTTCTAACCCTGGGGGAGGAGTGGGAGAGGAAAGGCTGCCGCCCAGCCAGCTGCAAGGGGCCTGGCCCCACTCAGTGTCGCTGCCCCGGCCTCTCCCCAGCCGCAGCTACGTCTTCTCCTCCCTGGCCACGTCGGCTGTGTCCTTCGCCACAGGGGCCCTGGGCATGTGGATCCCACTCTACCTGTACCGTGCCCAAGTTGTGCAGAAGACGGCAGAGACGTGCAGCAGCCCGCCCTGTGGGGCCAAGGACAGGTGGGGCCGGGCCGGGCGAGGGTGGTGGGCAGCAGGATGGCGAGGGACAGTGGGCGGAAGTTGTTCTTCCTGTCGGCCCACACCCCTCCGTCCTCTGTCCCCACAGCCTCATCTTCGGGGCCATCACCTGCTTTACGGGCTTCCTGGGTGTGGTGACGGGGGCAGGAGCCACGCGCTGGTGCCGCCTTCGGACCCAGCGAGCCGATCCGCTGGTGTGTGCCGTGGGCATGCTGGGCTCTGCCATCTTCATCTGCCTCATCTTCGTGGCTGCCAAGAGCAGCATCGTGGGGGCCTATGTGAGTGCAGTGGGGGGTGCGGGGGTGGTGGGGGGCGTGGCTGGCAGGAGATGCAGTCTCACTTATGGGGCCCTCCGTCCCCACCAGTAGGCTCCTATCTGCCTGCCTTGCTCTGTCCAGGCCCTGTCCAGGGCTCTGGTGCCCTTCGGGGCTGTGGGCCTGGCTTGATAAGCCACAAATTCCTCTTGAGCCTGACTGCCAGGAGATGCAGGCCCCAGGGGGAGGGGTGAGAGGCTTCTCTGCCAGTAGCCAGGGGGCAGGGAGCAACCTGAGGCCCCTGGTGGGTGAGTGCCTCCTGACGGATGCTCTGGTCTCTCCTGGACAGATCTGCATCTTCGTCGGGGAGACCCTGCTGTTTTCTAACTGGGCCATCACTGCAGACATCCTCATGGTGAGGCAGGCTGAGGTCGCCTCTGCTGACCAGGCCTCTAGACCTCTGGGGCAGCTGGGGAGGGCGAAGGAGGGGGAGGAAGAGCCGGCAGGACTTGGTGGTGGGGTGGGGGGACAGCAGGCTGGGAAGCTGAGCCAGGGCTGTTGGGGTCTGCATGGAGCCGGGCCTGAAATCAGAGGGCAGAGCAGGCAGTGGGTGTGGAGACTGAGTGGGTGGGGGGGATGTCTGCAGGCTTAGGTTTGTGGCTGGGAGGCTGGCAGTGCCAGGCTGGCACCAAGGGGGTGCTGCCTGCCAGTTCTCCTCCCCCAGGGTCTGCGCTGCCATCCGCCCAGCTCAGCCCTGGGACCCAGGCGCGTCTGCCTGAGTGCCTGCGGCTGTGGCCGGTGGACAGAGGCTGTCTTCACAGGGCCAACAATGGGCTCCAGAGCAGCCGGCCAGGGACAAAGGGCTGTCTGAGCTCAGCAGGGGTTTACGTCCCTGGGTGGGGTGCAGTGCAGCCTGGGAGGAGCTGGGAGGGGGCTGCGGACCTGGTGACTTGCAGCAGTCTGGAGGGTGGTGAGGGTTGGGGGTGGCGTGACATCGGGTCCTGTCCTCTGGGCCCCTCCAAGTCAGTGTCAGGAGAGGACTGGGAGGAGGGAGTGCAGGGACCAGCAGGGTGGGGTTGGGGTGGGGACAGGGTCTGGAGTTGCTGGGATGGCCCTGGGGGCAGGAGACTGAAGGGCTCCTCTTGGGCCACCCTCAGGACACTCAGGGTTTGGGGCCACAGTATGGGGCAGCCCAGGAGCTCCGAGTCCACTGGGCATCACTGCCCGCTGTGCCCCTCCGGGGAGGCTGCCTTGCCTCACCAGAGCGTCCCTGCCTATTGGCTTCACCTGGGACGGTTGCTCTCTTGCCCACACCAGTCCATGGGCTGGAGAAGGCGCAGGGGCGGGGGTAGGGACGTCTGACTCAGCTCTGTGCCTCAACATGGAGCCAGGCAGGGTGGCAGGGGTGGTTTGGGGGGTCACTGCACGTGCTGGGCATGAAGGCGTAGGACTCTGTTTGGATCAAGTGCCCTCAGTGCTGGACGGGACGCCCATCCCTGCCTCTGCTCCAGTGGTAGCCCCAGCTGTTGACAGGGTTTGGGTCCCAGGGAAACCGTGCCCTATTTTATTAAGTGTCTCAGCCACGTGACTATTGCTGGAAATGGGGCCACACCATCCCATCGGATCCAGGTCTCCTCCCCACCCCCTGTGATGAGGTGCCCGGGGGGCCGGGCTGCTCTCACAGACTGTTCCATGGCTGGCACTCTAACTGGGTGAGGCAGCCAGAGCCCGGGACAGGGGGCTGCCTGGGGTGCCCACTGTGCCTGCTGCTGCTGGCCCCACCCAGCTTTGCAGCTGCACCCCCTGTGGTTAGGGCCTGCTGGATCTTAGAAGGGTTCCTGGGACCCAGTGGCTCCTGGAATTTGGTCCCGGGGTGCCCATGGGTAAAAGTGGAGGCTCTCCAGACAGGGTCCTACTTCCCACTCCCTTGTAGACCAACCTCATGGAGGGGACCCAGACGGGTCTTTAACTGGTGGGAGGTGAGGGCTGAAGGCTGAGAGGTCAGGGCTCTGGGCCCAGGGCTGCCTGACTCTGCGTGTAACCTGTGTCCCTCTGGGCCTGTTTCCCATGACCACCGCCCCAGCTGGCTCTCCTCCAAGTGCCTGGTGCAGAATCTAAGGCAGCCTGGTCTCCTGGGCAGCAGGGATCTGACGCAGTGAGGGCTTCCGAAGTGTCCTGACCCTGGGGACGAGGCCATGTGGATGGCCCTGGCTCCTCTGGCCTCTGACCTGCCACCTCTTCCACAGTGCGTGGTCATCCCCACGAGACGGGCCACCGCCATGGCCCTGCAGAGCTTCACCTCTCACCTGCTGGGGGATGCTGGCAGCCCCTACCTCATCGGCTTTGTGAGTCCCCAGGGCAGGAGCGGTGGTGGTGGGTGACGGGCTGCAGGCACTGGGCCTGCCCTGATGCCCCCCGCAATCCTCGCAGATCTCCGACCTGATCCGCCAAAGCACCAAGGACTCCCCACTCTGGGAGTTCCTGAGCCTGGGCTACGCCCTCATGCTTTGCCCCTTCGTCGTGGTCCTGGGCGGCATGTTCTTCCTGGCCACCGCTCTCTTCTTCCTCAGTGACCGCGCCAAGGCCGAGCAGCAGTGAGTGGGATGGGGCGGGCCTGTTGCCTGGTGGCAGGAAGGGGATGCAGGAGGGTGACCAGGCCCCTGGGGTGCTGGCCCAGCTCCCAAGCCTCCCTGTCCTCATCATGTGGCCTGCAGCTCACAGGCCTCCGCCCCTCTCGGAGTGGGCTTGGGAGCTGGGGGAGCCCGCAGTGAATGGGGGTGTTCTGGTGGTTCTAGACTTGGGTTTCTCTGAAGCGATGGTGTTCAGAGCTGGGACCCCTCTCTTCTGTTCCTCTCATTTTCTGACTTCTTTCTCCTCTCTTCTTTACTCTTCTCTCTCTTTCCTCTCCCCACCCCTGGGCTCTCCCACCTCCCCCTGGGGCTGACGAGGTCCCTGCCCAGCACGTCCGGTCAACCGGCCCCCGTGATGCAATGTGCCAGAGCAGTGCCCGGGCTCGGCCCCCGCTGATCCGCCGCCTTGACCCCTGCCCATCTCTCCCCCAGGGCGAACGAGCTGGCAATGCCACCCACATCCATGAAGGTCTGAGGCGGTGAGTGCAGGCTGGTGGCAGGTGGCGTGGGTGGGGCTGGGGGGGGGGCCTTGTGGGAGGGGAAGGCAGGGTTAGGGAGAGGGAATGCTTTAGGCAACCCTTCCTCCTGAAACATTTCCCAAGTCGACTGGAGGACCCATGGGCGGGGTGCTGGCTCCCTCTTCCAGTAAACCGGAGCCCCCCCGTTCCTCAGAAGAGCTGGGGGCACAGGTCAGGGCCACGGCTGGCCAGGACTCCCTGCTGTCTTGGACTCAGTCATCCCCAAGTTTCCTAGAGGTGCCAGGGCCCGACTCCTACTTTGACCTTCCTCTGGGAGGGGCACTTCCCAGCAGTGTGAGACCCAAGGTCACCACCCCACAGCCAGGCCCCAGGAGACCCACACACCCCCAGAGCCCGAGAAAAGCATTTCTCCAAACAGCAAGGAAAATGAAGGAAGCTCTAAATGACGCCTCCCAAAGCCCCACCTCTGACCTCTGACCCCCCTTCCTTCTAGATGCCTCTGGAACTATGAAGAACGCTCCCTCCCACCTAATCTGGGAGGTGTCCTTCAGCGTCCCAGCCCTGTGGGGCTGTCCAGCTTCCCCCGCAACCCACGGCTGGACGCCCACCACCTCTGGTCTGGGGCTGCTGGGTGGCCATGGCTCCAAGAGGAGGCTGTGTCCTCAGCGAACCTGGAGGGCTATGTGTGCTGGGGCCACACGGTTGGACAGACCCCCAGCCCTGCGTCAGGGCTGCAGGGACCCTGGGACCGGAGGAGGCGGCAGCCCCCACTGGGTGTGTGGAGAGAGTCAGCTTACGTGACCCTGGGCAAGGCCCTGCCCTCTCCAGACCGTGGGGCCAGGGAGCTGGACTTCCCCACACGGCTTGCTGGGCACGGCACTCACGGCAGCTTTGAAGACCAAGCAGCTCCTGGACTGCACCCAGGGGCGGCCCAGGCCTCAGGGTGTCACTTTAGGCTCTGAGGCTCCCTGGTGCGTGGGACCACAGCCTCTCAGCCGGGCCTCTGGCCTCGGAGACAGTGGACGGGCTCAACCTGGCACTGGCACTGAGAAGTCCCTAGCCTGGCCAGTCACTCATTTCTGCTGCTTTGAGCTGGCTCCAGGGCGGGGACCATCCCAGTGGGGAACTGGCATCACCAGGGGTGAAGGCCCTGGTGGCTACTACGTACCACCTGCGCCCCCAGACCTGAGATCTGGGGGCTGCCTGCCTGGGAGACGGGGCTCCTTACAGTCCCGGGAGAACCTGTTCCTATCCTCCTGGATCCCCGACAGAAGCCAGGACCTCCTCCTGCCCCACACCGGGCTCTTTCCACAGGCAGAGCCCAGGGGCACTCTTCTGAAACCGTGAGTGGCAACCAGGGCTCCGGCAGCCAGAGGAAGCAGCCACCACGGAGCTCCTGACCCAAGGACAGCTGGTGCAGGCTGAGGCCTGAGCGGCCGTCACCCCAGAGCCACCTCCACCCAAATGTCCATGCTGTTGCTCATGGGCACTTCCACAGCCCACAGCCACCCGTGGTCCCATCTGTGCACCATCCCACCCTCATAGCCACGTGTGGGGCGTGGCTGCTGAACTTCACACCAGACCCTGGTGCCCAGTGCACAGCTCATCACGCCCCCTCTGCTCCACACTCCCTCGCTGCACGTCTGCTGGAATCGAGGTGGTTCTGGACTGGGGGCCCTGGCAGCCAGGAGGAGACCTTAAGAGCCAGCTTAGACAATGCTCTCTGCTCTGTAGTTAGTGGCTGGTGTGGCTTCAGTGGTGTGTAAGCTACTGGAATACCCACTCCCCACCGAGCTCTGGGGCACCCTGGAGGAGGCTTAACAAGGGGGTGGGATCCCCCGAAGACCAGCCTGGCCTCCACCCTCATCCCAGCCTCGACCGGGGCCCCAGCAATGTTTTCTTGTTGTACAAGAACCAGGTCCAAGTGTTGCCTCCTCTTCCTTCCGGAAGCCAAACTGCTCCTTTATTTTTTAGAGCTGCTGATTGTGAATCTCAGAGTCTTAAGAGAGAAGCCAAATATATTCCTCTTGTAAATGAAGAAATAAACCTATTTAAATCATGCCCTGGTGGCTCCTGCAGGAAAGCAGCCTGGGGGGGTGGGGGGTGCACAAGGAGTGGTCACACCTGGGCTCAGCCAGCATGGCTGCCAGCATGGCACTGGTGGCATCTACCTGTGTCAACCGCCTGAACACCAGAACCCTGGACCTGGCCCACGCGGCCGGGAGCCGAGGCCCCAGCCCTGACAACTGGCCTGAGAAACAGGGTGGCCAGAGCGCAAAGGCACGGCCCGGCTCAGGGCCCGTGTCTCCACTCCCCCAGCACCACGCAGACAAGAACTCAGGGCACGCTTGCTGCACTGGGACCTGCAGGCAGGCTGGTGGCAGGGCTTCCGCCCCTGCGCCAGAAGGCAGTACCTCACACAGTGGCTTGTTTATTAAAATCCTGGTGAAAAAATAGGGGTCTCTAGGGCTGATGGGGAGGGGCTGAGGGGTGGGTCCTGCACTCAGGGCTTTGCCCCCTTCCTCAGCTGTGCTTTCTTTCTCCTGGCCCCGCTCTGGAGGAGGCGGCTGGGGCTCCTGCTGGCCAAAGACAACCGTGCCTTTTTCTGCTGCGGCGCCAACTGTGGCGATTTGCCTGAGACCCCCTTTTTGGGCAGCTCCTTCTGGTGCTGCTTTTTGCTAGCAGGCTCCGTGGGGGACACGGGTGGGGCTCCATTCACTTTGGACAGCTTCCGATTTTTCTTCTGTAGTTTTGGCGTCTTGGCAGGCGTGCTGGGGCTCAAGGCGGGGGGCTCTGGGGCCAGACTCTTAGAGGTGGGGCTCTTGGCAACAGGCGTGCCATTCACCCGGGCCTGGGCTGCGACCTTAGCCTTCTTCCTTTTCCTCTTCTTGCCTGTGCTGGGGGGCTGGTCCCCGCCGGTGGCCACAGGCTGGGCATCCTCCTTTTGCGTGGTGCCCTCCAACTTGCGTTTCTTGCGCTTCTTGGTCTCTGGCAAGAACCCCTTTTTCTTTCTTTTCGTGCTAACGGGGCTCTGTGTGGCGGCGGGAACCTCCTTGGCAGCCTTCTTCTCCGACTTGGGGCGCCTGGGAGGAAGGGAGCAAGGAAGGAAGTGTCCAGCAAGGGCGGGTGCGCCCCCCACCCCCGTGGTCCCATGGGACCCAAGTCCCCAAAGCTCCGACACTGGAGCATGCACATCACGATGTGTGCAGCGTGAGGGCCTCTCCAGCCCCTCCCAAGGCATGGGCCGCCCCCAGAACCTACTGGACCCCGAGGACCCGCATGGCCTGCCAGTAGAGGTCGTGGAGGCGGCTGGACCCGGCGGAGTGCTCCCGCTGCTGCGCCCTGTGCTGCAGCTTCGACTGCTGGCTCTGCAGCGCGGCCCGGACGGCGGTCAGGTCCACGGCCATCTTCTGCAGAGGGCGGCAAAGCTTTGGCGATGGTGGAGACGGGAAGCAGGGCTTCTTCCCAGCTCTCAGTCTCCGGTCCCCCCACCCTTGCCCAGTTACTGCCTCTCCAGTGCCCCCACACCCGCACCCGCAGTCACTCCTGCCGCCTGTGAGTCACCACTTTCACCTGCCTTAGGAAGAAAAAGGAGCCCCAGGGACCATGTCTGTTCCCTTGCCCCACAGCCAGAAGCCCGATCCCTATGTCCTCACCTCCCACTCAGTCCTGCCCTCAGTGGCGTTGGCCTGCCCACCTCTGAGGGCACCGTGCAATGACATCAGGGGGGCCGAAGCCATTCTGCCCCCTCCCCACCACATCTGACTGGGCTATTCTCAGACCCACTGGCTTCCAACACACCCTTCTGTCCTGGCCTTTTACTGCCACTCTGGGCGCCGCTTCTCAGGCCCACCAGCTGTTTTGCAAGGCCCCAGCCCAGGTCCTGTCCCCTCTCTGAGCACGGTGCAAGCTTGCCCCGCACGTGGATTGCGACCAGTGTCTATACTAGAGCTCCCACCTTTCCCTCTGGGCCAGACCGAGGGAACCACTCACCCACAGCTGCCTCCGGCCCTCTGCGCAGGCCCGGAGACCCGGCTTCTTCCCGACAGCTGCCCACCGGCAGCTGTGTTCTTCCCCAGGCCCTCCCAGCCCCGCTCAGCTTTTCCTCACCAGAGCACACACAACAGCAGCGCCCCCTCTCGCCAGGCTCCAAACAAAAACAGCCCCGTTCCTCCCCTGGCATCCAGAACCTTCCCCACATGGCTCCCCACATGGCTCCCCGCCCGCCCCCAGTTCCTCTGCCTGCCTGGTGACCTCCTTTCGGAACCCAAGACTCACCTCGTGATGGACGATCCGCAGAACAGCGTTGAGCAGCTCCAAGGAGGACTGCTCCTTCAGCTGCTCCGACTTGGTCTGCGCCTCGCCCAGTGCCTGGAAGTTCTGAGGAGGCAGCGGCCATGCTGAGCTGCCCCACAGCGCTTCCCAAAGCCCTTTCCCACACGACAAACCAGAGCCCCGGCAGAAGACACGCCTTCCTGGGGCAACCCCAAACCACACGAGGGGTGGGGTCCCAGGAAGCCTGGCTCCCCATTGCGGAACCATTCCTGATGGGGGTGTGGGAGGGGACCTCCGTGGCTGTTACCTCAGTGACCTTTGCCAGGATCTGGCCAATCAGCTGCTCCCACTCGGGGTCCTCAAAGCACAGTCTCAGCTCCCGAACAGGTAAGGCCTTCTGGAGCAGCAGGCAGGCCTGTGCCTGGGGAGGTGGAACGAGACCTGGCATGCTGAGCCAGGCTTAGGGTACCAGAGGGAACCCCAAGAGCTCTGGCAGCCTGCTGGGCAGCTGCTAAGGCCAAGACAACCCTAGCCTGCATGAGGGGCGGCCTGCTGCTCTGGGGTCTGCACTCATCCGCTCCTGCCCGCTCTTCTCAGGCAGGTGAGGGACCAGAGGCCTGGGGCGTGGGGGGTAAGAGCTCTCAGCTGGACAGAGGTAGCGATGCGGACTGAGATAGTTCCTGACACCCTTTTACTACACAGTACTGTCGTCCAGCCTCCCCAGTCCCCCTGTCCCTGTCCCCATCCTGCCCGTCAGCTAGGCACCTGAGCAGACAGCAAAGGGGCTTCCCCTGTGCAGGCTGGAGTGTGAGCGCTAAGGAGTCGGGGGGCTCCGGACATGTGGGAAGTGGAAGCGCTAAGGGCAAAGCTGTCCCGCCCCCATAGCTACACTGTGCCTATGGTGAGGCAGGGGCTGGCCAGGGCCGGGGTGGGCCTGCCCACCCGTATTCCTGCCAGGGCTGCCCTCCTGGGCCTCACCGACACCCAGCCAGAATGGGCCAGGTTGGGGACTCGGGCAGGCCCTTACCTGATGGCGCGGCCGTGTCTGGCCTGACACGTGCTGGATCACAACAGGGAGCAGGTTCTTGCAGAGCATCTAGGGAGGGAATGATAGGGCTGTGGGATGGGGCGCCAGGCTGAGCAGGGGCGCCATGGGGCGGGCTCGCCCTGCACTCACCGGGTGCCGGGAGAAGAGGCTGAGGAACATGGGAACGGTGAGCGGGCTGTTGCGCTTGGTCAGGAAGGAGCTCAGCGCCGATGAGTAGATCGGGGTCACGAGGTTTAAATCTAAGCAGTTGGTCACCCGGGCCACCTGAGAGAGAGTCCGTGTGATGCCAGGGGGAAGGAAGGCCAAAAGCCAGGTCCCTGGGGAGCCATGGCCTCTACTCCCCACCTGTGAAATGGGCGGATGGTCCCAACCTGCTGCTGGGATTTGCTCCTGTCGGCCCCGGACTTTGTAGCCTGAGCCTTCCTGGGCCAGGGTCTGCTCACCTCAGGGCCCTTGGGCTTGGTGCTGGCGTTAGCGCCCGCTTTCTCCTTCTTCTGGGTCTGGTGGATGGACTTCTCAGCAGTGTTGCCCTTCAGGACCCGGAGCAGGTAGAGAGAGGCGTTGAAGTAGTAGAGGGAGACGGAGGAGTCGGCCTGGCGGCTGGCCTGCTGCACCAGCCGCTCCACCTGGGCGTACAGGGTCTCCAGGCTGCTGCCCACGTCGCGGCAGTAATGCCGGGAGCGACACAGGTGGTGTCTGCGGGGCAGGACGGGCGGAGCTGGTCACGACATTCTCTTCCTACCCCTGTTCCCACCAAGCAGAGCCGACCCTAAGTGTAGGGACCCTGAGTCCCAGTTCACAGGCAGGGAGACACTTAGGGAGGAAAAGGGATGTGACTGAGGCTGCAGGGAGAGGCTGGCGGCCACCTGGGGATTTGCTGAGGATGAGCCAGAGGGGAAACTGGCTCCCTGAGCGGAGGCTGCACCACGGGCCGAGCACCCCCGGCCTGGTCCACATTTCCCATCCACACTCGTCTCTTGTGAAACACTGGCTCTGCTCCTTTGTGAAGCAAGACCAGGATCTGTATGCCCAGACCCTGCGTGGACCTGGAGGGCTGGGAACACAGCGGGGACGAGAGGCAGGGCACGGAACAAGCCCAACACTGCCCAAGCACGTGGCAGGGAAAACTGGCGGAAAAGGTGGGGCCTGAAGCCAAGGTGAGAGCTGAGTTGGCGGAGCGCTGCCCGCCTCCTTCTGCTTGCCTACTCTACTCTGTGTGCTCGGCACCTCAAGACCCCAGGCCTTTGTGTCCCCGAGCCCCTCTGCACTCTGGAAGGCAGTTCTGTACCTGCCCCCTGCACCGTCCCTCTGGCTGGGCTCCCTGCTCCAGTGCAGCCCACGCTACCACCCTTTTCTTAAAAGGCACACCAGCCTCCGCCCCCTGCCTATGCGCCTGGTGAGAACACCTCCGTGGCTCCCAGCACTGCTAGGGTGGGGTCCACAAGGCTCTTACCTCCCCGCTGCAACCCTTCTGGGCCCGACGGAACCCTACGGCTCGCAGCACTGCTGACACCTTCCCAAGAGGCCTTCCTGGCAGCCCGAGTTGGTTTGGTGCACCCGCCACCTGCGTGCCTGCTGCCCTTTATCCACTACCCGCCTCCCCAACCACAGCCCAGGACACTGGATGACCAGGCCGGTGCCCCAGCCGCAGTGAGGACTGTTGGTCTGGCGCAGAGCTGCTGCGAAGCGTGGGAGGATGGACAGGTGAACGAAGGCTTGTGTGTGAGCTGCTGGGTGACATGTGTCCCCGTGGGGACAGCAGTGAACCTTGAGAACCAAGGGAGCCTGCTCTGGACGCTTGGCTCCCGCCCTTTCTACTTGGGAAACCGGAGAGGCCTGCACTCCTCTGAGCACTGGTTTTGGGGCCCGCCAAGGCCCGCCCCTACCCCGCCTGTGCTCACGTGAAGATGCGGGCTGTTTTGTGCAGGAGGTCCTGCTCCTGCTTGGTGCTGCTGGTGCGCATGCTGCGGCGGATGATGTTCAGCAGGGGCTCGAGCAGCTCCAGGACCAGGGGGTTCTCTGGCTGCTTGGTCACCAGCACCTCGATCAGGTCCAGGACCTGTGGCGGGGATGGGTGGGCTCAGTCAGATGTGGGAGGGCGTCGAGGGGCGGGGCGACTGGGCCAGAGACTGCACTCAGTCTGGTCCTCGGCTCACCCTGATCTGGAAGTCCCGCCGGAGCGCCTTCTCCTTCTGTAGCTTGTTCTTCTCGTCCCTCCGCGCCTGGATGCGCAGCTTCTGCTCGGCAAAGAGGCCGGCGAGGTTCTGGTCCAGAGCCATCATGGCCTCATCGTCCAGCTCATCGTCCTCGTCGTCACCCACTCCGCCCTGAGGAATAGGGAGGGGTCCCGTGAGCAGCCTGGCATCTCGTGGGCGCACGCAGACACAGCCCGGGACGGGAGCCCCTCCCGAGCTTCTGCTCACCAGCGCCTTCCCTGCCTGCAGCACCGCCATCAGCTGCTGCCGGAAGCCAGGGTCCACGTCCCCGTCCCGGTCCTCCTCCTCGCTCTCCTCCTCAGTGCTCTCCTCCTCACTCTCGGAGTTCTTGTTGTTCTCGCCCTCTGAGCTCTTGTCCTGTGGGTGGCCAGCGTGTGGTACCTCCCCACTGGACCCCACGCGTCCGCCCACCCTGCGCTGCCCCCTGCTGGCAAGTACCTCCTCGTCCTCCGGCTGCTTCTCGGAGTCGTCCGTGATCACCACGTTGTCGTCCTCGTCCTGACTCTGCTCAGGGTTCAGCACCTGCAGGGCATTCCCAGATGGTTGACCCTTTACCCTCCTCAGACCACTGGGCCCTCCTAACTTCCCTGACCTTGCTCAGTCCGGTCCTGGCCAAAAGGTCAAGGGAGGAAAGTGAAGGCCAGGAGGCAAGGCGACATTCCCCAACGCCCAGTGCCAGCACCCCTGACAGACATGACGACCGCTCACCAGGCCCTGAACAGGCTGCACAGCAGCAGAGGCCCCACCCACTCTAGGGTATGGGAGGACAGGGGCGGACAGGTCAGCGCCACGCAGCCTGGCGCTGCGATAGCCACATCCTGGGACCCGTTTCCCCCAAGGCCCCCAACTTACATCCAGGATTAGCTGCAGAGCACGTGGAGTCAGGTGGGAGCAGATGTGGCTAAACACGCTCCGGGCCACTTGGCGAATCAAATGGCTGGGCTGGGCCAGGAGGGCCAGGAGGACTTCCACCAGCACCTCCACCCACGGCGGCTCCTGGGGGTCTGCAAGCGGGAGGAGGTCCGACTCAGGGCAGGGCACTGCTGCCCCGCTGCAGGTCTCCACTGTGCCCAGGACGCGCCCTGCCCTCCCACCCCAGGGGCAGTGACCCACTGGCGGCCTTGGAGCGGGTCCGGCGGGTCTTCTCCCCCAGGCTCTTCTTGATGCAGGTCTGGATGTCACCCAGGAGGTCGCAGCTGTCTGTGGGGGACTGTGCATGGGGCAGAAATCAGGAGCCAAGCCCCATTCCCAGCCTCTGCTGAGCCGGGAAAGGGGCTAGTCAAGTGGAGTCTTCTCATCAGATGCTGAGAACACTCCGGCCTGCCTCGGCCAGCCACCCTCGCCATCCGGAACAGAGGACCCAGCCAGACCCCAGGAGCAGACGAACTTTTACACCCAGTGTACAGTTGCAGGATCGGAGGGCCCTCAGGGAAACGGAGCCCAACTGCCCCATGACACCCAGAGAGGCAGAGAACCTGCCGAGGACGGCTGGCGCAGAGTCACAGGAAGGCAGCAGGCCCAGCCTCACGATTTGCCATTCTAGACTTTTCCTCCTACCCCTGGCTCAATATTATTACATAGAAAATCACTACTGTATTTTGTGCACATTTTTGCCGAAGTTTTTGAGGGAACAATAAGGATGCACATTATACATGGTTATAATGATCACACGCCATGGGTATAATAATCCCGTGTATAACATGCACAAAAATGTGGGTGCGCATTACATACGGCAAAATACGGTAATTTTAACTAATTTAATTTAAACTGATTTAAACCAATCTTGCTGGGGACAAGCCCAGACTCCAGCCACCTACCCTTCCCATCCACCCTCAGGAAGCCTCTAAAAATGGCCCGTGTGGTCCCTGGCACCGAAAAGGCAGACTTCTCCCGCATAGTGCAGCGGGGGTTTCAATGCTGGGGCCAGAGATGGCAGAGTGAAAGCCAGAACAGAAGCCCAGAGCCCTGGCCAGGTACCTTTTACCCAGGGCTGGTCATGTCCCCAGTCACCAGGGCCCTGATGCCCACTGCCAAGGAGCAGAAGGGGCACTGTGGCCAAACTTTATCCACACGACCTGTGCGTGGCTGGGCCCAGAAGCAAAACCCACAGCCAAGAGGCGAGAGGGACGGCGAGAGCCCATCTCCTCAGGGCCGGTCAAGACGAAGGAGAAGGCAAATGCTGTGCTCGCCTCTGCTCACAGCCACATCACAGTTACGACCGCAGACCGCCCCGCATTCAGAACCGCCCGGAGCATAGAACTGAGGTCCTGTAACTGAGGACACAGAGAAGAAGCCAGACTGGTAGAGGGGGCAGAGATGTGGAAGGGGCTGGTCCCACACTTGCATATGGTGGTTACAAGTCAGGAGGAGTATCTCGGCTGCTGGCGTCCCCCCTGAGGAGTGGGGGTTTCCAGCACCACAGAGGACTCCCCAGCCCAGGGTCCCAGTACTGGGAAGACAAGTGCCCCCAAGTTCTGGCTGTGAAAACCAGCAGCGATTGTGGGTGAGGGACAGAGGGCTGCTGCAGTCCCAGGCAAGAGTTCCTCTTAAAGGGCCCAGGAACAGACTTACTGGACTTTCTTGCTCTGAGCTCTAGCGCTGGAGCAGCAGCTCATAAGGTGCCAGGGATATAACTGGCTTCAGGGTGGAAGCTGGAGGGGCAGCTTTCTCGCAGACAGAGGTGCTGGCAGAGGCTATTGTTCCTTTGCTGAGCCCTCTGCTCCACAGAGCCAGCAGGTGGGGGCCATATCTGAGCCTCCATCAATCTGGGTAACACTGTTCGCCCAGCCCTGGTGATTCCGAGACCCCGCCCTACCCAACTTTTGGTCCCATTCGAGCTGCTTCCAGTGGTTTTTCCATACTAATAGCTTGTCTTGGCTCATACTACGGACCTTTCTAAAATCTCTCAAAGGTTCGCAAACCCCAAACAAGTAACACCTGACCTCGGTGTGCCCTGACCCTCTTGCTAAGCAGCCCCAAGCACAGCACTACTGGCAGCCTGCCTCAGCTTGCAACTTAGCCTCTCCCAGGCACCTCCAAGCCCAACACAAGTGGCAGCTTCTTGCAGATCACTTTGTAGTTCATACCAGCTGACCCCAGGGAGAGCAAAGGCCAGTGCTGAACTTCACCTGCATGGGAGCACCCGCCAAGAGGCCCCAGAGCCAACAGTGGCCACATTCAGAGCACACGAGAGCATCACTCAGCCACCTCCACAAATGGCACACTCCAAGGGCCAACGCAGCAGGCAGCAGAGTCCGGCGAAAGCAGATCCTGCTGTATGGGGTCAGCCCTCACACGGTTCCTCCACTACAGTCGGGACCAGTCCTCACAGCCAATCAGCCTGAGGCTCGATCTCTCCCACTGATGTGCCAATATCAATCAAGGCTCAACTACAGCAGGAGGGCACAAGCTGCCCACGAGGGACACATCTGGAACCCCAGCTCAGGTGACCAGGGAGGCTGCACTCCTGGGCCCCACAGGACACCTACTACATAAGGCTGCTCTATTAAGACCAGGAGACATGGTAGCTCTATCTATTCTTTTAAAGATTTTATTTCCTTATTTTTAGAGAGAGGGAAAGGGAGGGAGAAAGAGAGGGAAAAAAACATCAAGGTGTGGTTGCCTCTCACACATCCCCTACTGGGGACCTGGCCCATAACCCAGGCATGTGCCCTGACTGGGAATTGAACCAGCGACCCTTTGGTTTGCAGGCCAGCACTCGATCCACTGAGCCATGCCAGCCAGGGTGGCAACTCTAATACACTGAAACAAACACAGGGAGATGCCAAAATGAGGAAACAATTAAACATGGCCCAAACGAAAGAGCATAACAAAACTCAGAAAAAGAATTAAACCAAACAGAGACAAGCAATCTTCCAGATGAAGAGTTCAAAACACTGGTTATTAGGGTGCTCAATGAACTCAGCGATAACTCTAACAAAGAGATAGAAGACATAAAAAAAGCCAGAAATAAAGAGGACAATAACTGAAATGAAAAACACACCAGAAGGAATCAAGAGTAGATTAAATGAAGCAGAGGACTAAACCACAGAAGACAAGGTAATGGCGAGCACCTGGTCAGAAAGGCAAAAAGAAGAAAGAATCCCCCAAATGAGGGCAGTTTAAGGGCCCCCTGGGACAACATCAAGCAAACTAACATTCGCACCATGGGGGTACCAGAAAAAGAATAGAGAGCAAGAGATTAAAAACTTATTTCAAGAAATACTGACAGAAAACTTCCCTAACTGTTGAAGGAAACAGACATAAGCAAAATTCCAAACGAGATGAACCCAAAGAGGCCCACACCAGGACACACCGTAATTAAAATGCCAAAGGTGAAAGACAAAGAGAGAATAGAATCTTAAAAGCAGCAAGAGAAAAGCAGTTAGTTACCTACAGGGGAACTCCCATAAGACTGTCAGCTGATTTCTCACAAAAGCTTTGAAGGCCAGAAGGGACTAGCACGAAATTTTGATTTTGCAAAACAAGGACTTACAACCAAGATTCCTTTACCCTGCAAGGCTATCATTTAGAATCAAAGGACAGGTAAAGAGCTCCCCAGAACACTACTAAGCTGGAAAAAAGAAGAAAGTTTTACCCTTTGCAACAGCATGGATAGACCTGGAGCACATTATGCGAAGTGTAATAAGCCAGTCAGAGAAAGACAAGGACCATATGATTTCACTCACATGTGGAATATAATGAACTGAACTAACAAGGAGAATGGAGACAGACTCATAGATGGAGAGCAGATGACAGCTGGTAAGGGGTGGGGTTAGGAGGTGGAGGGATCGAGCAAAAAGGAAAAAGGACTTGTGGATGTGGACAACAGTGTGGTGATTCCTGGGGGAAGGGGGTATAAGGGGACTAAATGGTAATGGGAAAAAAAATACAATGAAAGTTAAATTAAAAAAAAAAAAAAAAAAAAAGACCTCCCCAGACAAGAAAAAGCTAAAGGAGATTCTCATACCAAACCAGTATTATAAGAAATGTTAAAGGAACGTCTTTAAAAAAGATTAAAAAATATGAATAAAAAGGCAGTAACTACATACTTATCAACAATTGCTTTAAATGCAAGTTGATTAGATGCTTCAATCAAAAGACCCAGGGTGGCTGATGGATAAGAAAACATGAGCCTTACATATGCCGCCTATAAGAGATCCACTTCAGATCGAAAGACACGCACAGACTGAAAGTAAAGGGACAGGAAAAAATGTCCTGAAAATGGAAACAAAACAAAAGAGCTAGAGCAGCAATACTTGTATCAGACAAAACAGACTTTGAAACAGAGGCTACGAGACAGAGATCCAGCAATTCCACTTCTGGGTATTTATCTAAAGAAACCCAAAACACTCAGGTGAAAAGACATGTGCCTCCCTGCGTTTACTGCAGTGTTAGACAACAGCCTAACCCAAGTGCTTGTCGGCAAACGAACGGATAAAGAGATGGCCCATACACACAATGAAACAGGACTCAGTCATAGGAGAGAATGAAATCTTGCCACCTGCCTGGACATGAATGAACCTAGAGGGAATTGTGTGGAGTGAAGTAAGCCAGATAGGGAAAGACAAGTACCACATAGCTTCATTTATAAGTGGAATCTAAAAAAAATAATAAAATAAATGAATAAACAAAACAGAAACTCATATACGCAGAGAACATTTTGATGGCTGTCAGATGGGGGGGGCTGGGTGAAAGGGGGAAGGGATTAAGAAGAACAAACTGCCAGTTATAAGAGTCACGCGGACGTGAAGCACAGCACTGGGGATGTAATTGGCAGCACTGCAGTAACCACGCAGGGTGTCAGACGGGGACCAGACTCGCTGGGGGATGACTGTGTAAGTTACAGAAATGTCTAATCATCATGTTGCACACCTGAGACTAATATAATACTATGTGTCAACTAGAATTGAAAAATAAAAAATTCTTTTAAAAAAAGGCTCAGAACAGCCTCGTAAGAGCCACATGTGATACAAGAGGGAAATCTCAGAAGCAATGAAGGTTCAGAGTCAAGAAGAAACCACAGGGGCCGGAAGAGTTGCTGGCACGGAGCTCTGCCAGGACCGCCTGGCCTACGAAGCCCGAGGAGCTCAGCGCCCCGGAGCCTTTGCTGCAGAGCCCTCAGGCCTCCCAGGAGGGAGCCTGTAGCGGCCCAGACCCCAGGTCCATAACCCCTCCCCCTTTCCAGGCTGCCGTACCTTGAAGAGGTGGATGCCCACCAGGAGAAGCAAGTGCTGAAAGGCAGTGGCCTTGGCCTTGGCCTCTGAGGAGCGAGCCTCCAGTTCCTTCAGAGTCTGTAGCATCCTGGTGCGAGATGGGCGTATTCTCAGGCCACTGCTGCCAGTGTCAGCCCTGAGTGTCCCGCCCATGACCCCATGGGAATCAAACCCCTCACCGGTCCCAGGCCTGCCGCTGCTCTGTCGTGAAGGGCGTCAGGGGGGCCACGTTGCGGCTGTGGTTCAACAGCACATCTGCAAACTGCGCCAGGCGGTAGGTCCAGGGCTGCCTGTCCTGGGTCTGCTCTGGCGCATGCTTAAACTGTGTGCTGAGGGTCTGCAGCAGGCTGGGTGAGGGCAGGGTCAAGGTCATGGGCAGGGTTAATAAACATGGCCACATACTTCCCACTGGAACTCAGGGCTGGGGGGGTAGGGGGGGTGGCTCTAGAGTTTCTCCCAGTTTAGAACTGGAGGGAGCAAGCATCCTCAAGGCCACCTTCCCACCCTGCTAGCCCGCCCTTAGCTTCTAGCTTCTCCCAAGTGCCATGGCCTACCTGAAGAAGGCATTGCCGACCACTTCCCGGGCCCGGCCCTCCAAAGGGAAGGAGAACCGCTGCTCCGTTTCTGGGATCTGGGATGTGGGCTTCTTTGTTTCAAAGAATGAGTGGAAGAAACAAAACCTGGGGAAAGTGGGAGATCAAACCACATTGCCTCGGTTACTGCCACTCACTTTCACCGGCCCCTCCTCATGGTGTCACCAAAGGCCTGGAGGAGAAAGGGGGAGCCTCTCTGGCAATGAGAGGGAGCAGATACATCTCAGATCTGGATCCAGCATCCTTCTCTCGGCGCCAAGACAGACACAAGGCTGTGTGGCCTCACTCAAGTCACGCCATCATTTCTGCAAACCGGGGTGCCCCCAGGGACTGCAGTGAGAGCGGGTTAGCACCCAGCACAGATGGGGCCGCTGTGGAGGCGCCCCGACAGAGTCTCTTGCCAACATGCAGAGGCTGCCTGCGGGACACGCAGAGCCAACCTGGGCCTGAGAGGGCCCTGCAGCCTCACACTTCCGGGGTCCCTTCCTTTCACAGGCTCCCAGGAAGGAAAAGGCTTTCTGCCCTTAATGGACAATGAGACCAACACTTCTGGCTCCGGGGGGACCCAAACTAGGACTAGGTAAGAGGCCCAATTCTTTGGCTGTCCCCCCCAGGGGGAATGGGGTTTTAGCATGTCGCACACCTGGCCACCTCCTCAATCAAGGCCTCCTCCTTCTCCAGGTGCAAGCTGTCCACGATGCTGACCAAGCGGAGGATGATCCACTTCCGCAGCCGGAACACAGCTCTCTCAGGCCTGGAGGGCAGAAGCCAGGCCACAGGCGCCATTTAGAGAGGGAGGCTTGGCTCCTCCCTGCCGCTCCTCTTCCACGGACCCCCAACACTGGGAAGGAGGGCCTCACTCACCCGTGGAGCGAAACATCCTGGGCTTTCTTCTGATTGCTGGTGCTGAAGTCCACCAAGGCATCCAGGTCAGGCTGGAGAAACATGTCCCGCAGCCAGGCAACATAGCCCTTGAGGGCGGGGCCACTCAGGAACCGCACAACCCGCCAGAAAGTAGGCACAATGGGGAGGCCCTGGTTGGTGACGGATGTGAAGGCCACCAGCACGGCCAACTGCCTCTCGGGGTCATCCCGGCAGCCTTCCAGGAAGGTTCCGACATACTCGTTCATCTCTGGAGCAAACTTGAACTGGCTCGGGAACTGCAAGAGTCAGGCACGGCAGTGACCAACAGCCCCGCCAGCCCCCTCCACAGCAGGGCACGCCAAGACCCAGCAGGCCTCCTGCCCCACACAGCCGGGCCGCGCTGCCCCGGCACCCAGTGCTTCTGCCCGCCCTCACAGCCTGCCTCTGGCTGACTGCTCTGGCCTCCACGACTCTGGCCCCAGCGGGGACCTCCTTCCCACCCTTCTATGGGTCAGGACAGGCTGTGCTCTGGGCTCAAGGCCCAGCAGAGCAGTGGTCCAGACTCCACCTGGCCCACGAACAGACCTGGGTTCAAATCCCATGTCCGCCAGCTCCCAGCACTGTCATAGTGGGGCTTACAACCTAACCCCTCTTGCATGCTTACCGAGTGCTGGGCACCAGGAGATACATTTCTGTGTCAAATTTGTTTAATCTTTGTTTTGCAGCGGGCCTCTTTTGTCATTTTACAGAGGAGTACAAAAGGGCCGACAGAATCATTTCTGGGGGCTCCAAGCGGCACACCTGGGACAGGGGCCTGGTCGGCCCGGCCTCCCAGCCTGTGCTCTGCACCCCTGCTCTCTACTTTCTGTCCTGTCCCTCCCCGAGAATTCCACGAGGAACGTGGCTCTCTGAAGCTGCTCATGATGGCAAGCGAGCTGGTGAGAGGAGCAGGCCCAGCTGCGCCTCCCGTGCAGTGCACACAGCTTTAAGCGGCCCCGGGTATGAACTGGGTATCTTCGCAACTCCGAGGAAGCGCCACTCCTCTCGTCTCACAGACAAGGAGAGGCCGGCCGGGGCACAGAGGCCACCTGTGCGAGGTCACACAGCTAGTGCACGGGGGAGCCAGGGCTGGGACTGGTGTTCTGGTCCCCCATCCCACGCTTTTAACCACCACCTGACTGTCCTGCTGAGCACTCAGCTCAGTGTGGGAAGCACGGACAGTGCTCGGAGCCACGCTGGGGTGGCTGGAAGCCTGGAAAGACTGCTGGCTATAATGCCTCTGCTGAGGGGCCCGAGGGCAGGAGGGCTGACCTTGCCAAAACTCTGCTCAGAGGGGGAGAAGAGGTGGAGGGACTGAGGTAGCTCACTCTACCCACAGGGAAGGGACACCCAGGTCCCAGGGTCCTTCAATAGCAGCTGTGCTTGCCCATACCAGGCAGGACCAGAGGCAGGAAGACCCCTGATGCTGGAGCAAAGAGCAACTTGTTTTCCAGAAGCTGACTGACCCCTAAGGTGGCCTGCCCCCTTCTCGGCAGGAAGCCTGGCCATTTCGGGCAGTGTTGGGCTGCAGCGGGAGGCACCCACCTTAGCAGTGACCATGTGCTCCCCATAATGTCGGATCAGGTCTCCCCGCATCACCAGCTGCAGCTGTTCCTTGGATAGCAGGGGCAAGGATGCACCCAGCAGGCGGAAACACAGGTAGCTAAGGGGGTGCACGACAGAGCCTGGTCAGAGCCGTCAGCTTCCCTGCGTGGACTTTGGGACTGCCAACCCATCTCTGCTTAACAAACAGGAAAGAGGGGGTCGAGCGTGGACAAGCGCCACAGGCACCTGGCCGGCCAGAACTGCTTCTTCAGTAGCCCTTGTTCCACAACTTCCTTCCAGAACCGCGGGAACTTGTCTTCCTGAAGCGCCAGGCGGAGAAGGTCCAGAGCCACAGCGGGCAGTCTGCGCTCCTTCTTCACAGAGGTAGCAGCGACCTTTAGCACATTCACTAGTCTGTGGAGGAGGGCAGAGGGGACTCAGGTGGCATCCACTGAACAGACAAGGGTCAGGGTGCCAGGGGAGCAGGGACAGCCCCAGGCCATACCACAATTCTGTGGATGGTCAGATGCAACCCTTTGGCCCCAGGGAGCCCACCCACCCACATCCCTCACACCTGGGGATATTCTCATCCGAGAATAGGTTGACTGGTCCCATGAGCTGCTTGAGCTTTGCAGGCACTTTCTGCTGGGCTAAGAGGAAGATCTCCAGGTGCTCAGGGGAGCCAAGTACTGAACTCAAGTCGGCCTTGAGGACCTTCGGCAGGACCTCCTGCAACATGGTATCCGGGACCTGGGGTGGGGACACGGGGTGAGGAAGCGTGACTCCCCCACAGCACCCTCGTCTCTTCCCGTGAAGTGAACCCAATGGGCCCTGCTCTTCCCACCAGGCTCCTGTGAGGCCCCTGGCGCAGTGCCAGTCTGAGGTGGGACAGCCACAACCCACCTTGCTAAGCATCAGAATCACCAGGTAGTATTTGTTATAAAGCTCGAATTTCCAAGTCTTAGGAAGCTCTGTTTTCAATAAGCACCCCACTGATACTAATTGGCCTGGGGTCACCATTTTAATTATTCCTCATTCAGGATTTTTCAACTAGCCCATTTCTCATATAAGGAGCCCCAAGTAGAGAGCTGGGGTCCAACTTCAGGTCCTTCTGGCTCTGCGGCCCAGGACTTTGCTGTCCCTGCCTTTTCCTTAGTAGCCAAAGGTTTCAGGTACTAGTCCACTATCACTTCTCAAGAAGGGCAGTGGGGGTCCCTGAGAAGCCAGCTCTGCCCCAAAACAACAGTGGCAAATGTGTTTAATATACTCGCCATTTGCCAGGCGCTGTTCTAGGACTGTGCTGTCCAATATGGCAGCCAATGGCCACAAGTGGCTACTCAGGATATGCTAATCTGAATGCAGTCTTGCTGTAAGTGTAAAATAAGCACCAGCTTTCGAAAACTTAATGTGACCAAAAAAAAAAAAAAAACTTCTACAACTTTTTCTTTTTTAAGATTTTTATTTATTTTTAGAGAAGGAAAGAGAGGGAGAGAAACATTGATCCGGTGCCTCTCAAATGTGTCCCTACTGGGACTGAACCCACAACCTAGGCATGTGCCCTGACCAGGAATTGAACCACCAATCTTTGGCTTTGCGGGATGATGCCCAAAACCACTGAGCCACACAGGTCAGGGCACTACAACTGTATACTGACTGCATGTTGAAATAACACTTCAGGTTATTATATTTAGATACTCTATAAGTGTATTAGGCTAATTATGTTATTAAACTATGTTTGTTTCTTTTTACCTTTTTAATACAGCAGCTACAATGTGTCCATTACACACTTTTGTATTCCTAAATACTGCTGCTCCACAGAGCATTTCCACGAGCTAACTCACGTCTTCTCCACGTTCTAGAACCACTAGCGCTACCTGAGGTCCCACCACCCGCAAGCCTGTACCTCAGAGAGGATGTCCACCAGGGCCTTATGTGGCTGCTCATGCAGGTGGTTGTAGTGCTGGGCCAGGACCTGCAGCAGCTTCACGGACCTCATCAGGGCCTCCGCGTCCTAGTACCCACAAAGGGGCAGAGGGTACGAGCAGGACATGTCACTGTCCCCTGCCACTCCCAAGCCAGTCCACACATCCCCTCTGCCCCCAAAGCTCTTACCTTCACCAGCCTGCCTGACTGAAAGAGGGCTAGCACTCCAAACAGGTTTGCAAAAAGAGCAGGTCTCATCATCACCTAGAAGAGGATTCCAGGCACCGGTGAGAGGGCCCAAGTATTCCCCGTCCCGGGGCCGCTGACCTCCCCAGGGCTGCTAGTTCTCACCTTCTTCACTTTCTGCAGGTCGTGTTTCTCTTGGATCTGCTGCAGGACGCTGCACAAAGGGATGTCCTCGAAAGACTGTAACAGCTACCAGGAGTTGTGGCAGGAGGAAGAGAGGGGCTCAGAGGAGTGACCCGACCACACCCCAACAGACCTCGACCGTCTCCCACTACTGCCTTCAGTTTCTGCTCAGGGGCCTGGGGCCTCCGCCCCCACCCCAAGGATGCCCGTGAAGCTGCTCGCCCCGCTCCGAGCAGCGCTAACAGCAGAACCTGCAGCTCGGGTGGGGCTGAATCTTGCCTGCCGGCCTGTGCTCACCCAGGCTGCAGAAAGTACTTCCTTTGGCCCCTAGATTCCAGACACTCTATCCCCACAGCCTGCTCTGAGCTCCCCTCAGGCTGATCCTCGAGGGCTGATCTTTATTGCCGTTCCAGTTGAAGTTCCTCAGAGGTGGCCTATAATCTGCTGAATGGCCTTGTGGGGAGAGGGTCCCGAACATTTCAGAGGTAAGGGAACCCACTCCCAAGCTTACTACTCCCAGTAAAATGTACCTCAGAGGCCGGACAACCCATGTACCAGGAAGAAAACTGCTCAACCTCCCGCTCCACCTGCAGGAGCTTCTCCGACAGGGCCTGGCTCACACACTTTCTCCACCTCCACGTGGGGACACCTCCCATCAGCTCAGGTGTCACCCCTCCCAACCTCTCCCGCCGGAGACCGCTGACTCCTCCCCTGCAGCTGAGACACTTGCCCTCCTCACTCTCCACCGTTCTGACCAGCATGGCTAGTCCCCTTCAAGAGTCACCTCACCTGGGCCAAGGCCAGACTGTAGCAGGGCCGGGCAGTTTCTCGCCCCATCCCGAGTCCACTGATGAGGCGCTTCAGGGCGTATTGCATCTCGGATCCCTGCGGAACCAAGTGCATTCCCGGGTCGATCAGTGACAAGAATCGCACCGCGCCCGCCTACGCTTGCCCATCGACCCGCGCTCACCTGGGCATCCAGGTTCCGACCACGTGCCCCCAATCCCCAATTCCTGTGGCCTGCCTCCCCCTCTTTACTGAAATCTACGCAATCCCCTGCCTCAGACTCCCCCATCATACCTCTGGTCTTGCGCGCAGATACTCCAGCAGCTTCTCCGTGGCCTCAAGACGCGTCTCCTGCTCTGGCTTCGCAATGTCCCAGAAAAAGTCCAAGAACTCCCGGCTGTGCTTCAGCAGGCCCTGACGGTCAGCAGGCCGAGCGCCAATCTTCGTCGCCTCTCCCGGGGACATAGCCCCAGCGACGTTTCCACTCTCCATCTCCGCCACGCTCCACGAACACGTGGGTCTCTGAAGGCTGCCTTTTCCGGGTCAGGTCGCGGCGCTTGCGCGTTGGGTTGGGTCGGCTGGGGAAGGCGGAGCCGGGGCGGGGCGGGGCGGGGCGGGGCGGGGCGGGGCGGGGCGCGGACGGCCCGCCCCCTTTGCTCTCACTACCAGAGTTTGAGTTTTATTCTGAGTGTGATGGGGTCGTTAAAGGCTTTTATGGAAGGGCAAGTCTTGATTCAGTTTACATTTTTAAAAGATTATTCTGCAGCTCTGTTGGGGGGATGGATTGTAGGAGAGAACAGAGCAGGTAGAAGCAGAAAGAACAGAGACGATGGTGGATTGAACCAAGGTAATAGGAGAACAGACAAGTCAGATTCCAGCTACTTTGGGGCTGGTAGGGGATGATGGGTGTGGGGGGAGAAAAAAAGAGAGGTATGCCAGGTTTGGGGCTAAAATAAGTGGGTAGGTTGTGCTACCATTTCGTGAGCAGAGGAGGAATTTTCTTTGCTGGGCAGAGGTAGATGGAGGTGGTAGGACCAAGAGGTCTATTAAATCAGAAATACCTTTTGCAATGTGGAGGTGCTACTGGTCACCCTACTTGTTGACTTGGGAAGCTCTCTCTGGAGAGTGTAGTCCAGAGAGACCCCAGCCCTCAGGAGGTGGGATGGTCAGGGCTTATTTGTACCCAGTCCCCTGGAGAACCTCCTGCTCACCTTCTCAACCTCTTTCCTGCTCTGTGTGTCTGTTTTAGAAAGTGAGGTTAAGACATTTACCTTGTAATTACGGTGCCCTAGGAAGCAGGAGGTGAGCAGAGCAGGTGGGAGCTGAAAGACATCAGCCCAGCCTCTGCGTCTCTGGGTGGGGGTCTCTTGTGCTGCCCATTGGGGAAGCCCTGACACCAGGCGCCTCAAAGGCTTATGGGACATTAACCGAGAAGCAGGAATGGCACATGGCATCTGTGGGACTTGACCTTTATTTTGTTCCAGCCTCACTAAGGGAGGTCAGCAGAGGGTGGGCTGAAGGAGGGGCCGGAGATGCCAGCAGCCCCCCAGCTCTGCCTGCCCTGCCCATGGGGCCTAGACGGCATTCTTCCATCTTTCCTTCCCAGAGCTGGACCCGAACGCAGGGCTGGCCCCAGGCCCTGGTGCACTTTTCTTAGGATCCTCAGTTTTCTTAGCTGAGAAGAGCCAGTCCAGGTAACTGACCAGGCCAGAGTTTGGGGGCCTGAGCCAGCAGTGAGCACGTAGTCCATGCATACTCTTTGCGCTCTCCATCGCTTGCTGCTGGGCTGTTCAGTCCCTGTCCCCTTAGAACCCCTGGTAGGGGCAGCAGCCATTGGGTACACTGGAGACGTGGGCATGCTCTGCATGGGCTGCCACCTGGAGCACAGTCCCTTGGCCACAAACACTGGGGCTCTCTGTCGGTCCTTGCTGGGCTTGGTGCTGGTGCTGGTGCTGGTGCTGGGTCTGGGTCTGGGGCCTGGCCAGGTGGCTGACAAGGGCATGAGTTGTCACGCTGGCTACTGCAGGAGTACCTGAAGCCACCAGCCCTAACACGTCGGCCTCTGTGTCGTCTGGACTGCCGCGAAGGATGAGGGGGCAGGCCCATGTACTAATTGCAGACTCGGCCACTAGGTTGCTGAGTAGAACCCCAGTGCTTGGGGACAGGTGTCGAGAGCCGAAGGAGCTGTTGAGTGAGGAGATGAGAAGGAGCACAGAGCCGCTGCTGTCCACGGTGGCCAGGACACTGCTTACAGGGGTCTCCATAGCTTGTAGGCGTGGTGGGCAGGGGTCAGAGCTGGGCCCTCTAGACTGTAGGGCTGCCTGCAGCAGAGCCAGCAGTTCTGGGCCAGCTGAGGGGCTGGGGGTGGTGAACAAGACGCCCTGGGCCAAAGGCAGCTTCAGTGCTGGCTCCAAGGTGGGCATGGGCTGTGCTGAGCGTCCCTCCAGCCCCAAGTCTTTGGCTACCAGACTCAGTAGGGCATTCCAAGCAAAGTCTGGGGTGGGGGCAAGTGCTGCCTTGCGTAGCACAGCTGCCAGTTTTGGGTTGGTGGCTCTGTCCCCATGGCCCAGGGGGGCCCCATCAGTGTGGCAAAGTAGTGGACAGAGACCCTTTGTGCCGTGGGCTGCCAGGGCCTGGGCCAAGGGTGTGTCCACCAGGAAACCCTCTTGAGCCAGTGTGGTGGGGCCTGCCAGCAGCCGTGGCCAGGGCAGGCGGCCGAAGTGTGTGTGCAGCAGGCGCAGGGCGGGCAGAGCCAAGGGCAGCCCCTGGCCGGGGACCAGGCTCTGGGCTGGGCCTGATGTCAGGGCAGTTGAATTGCCTGAGGAGCTATTGTGGAAGAGGCCCCAAAACATGGCACCTGGGGGAGATAAAGGTGTCACACAGGGTCGGGGCTCTGACTAGGGTCACTCAGAGCCCAAGATGAAGGGCTACTGACTTACCCTGAGGTCAGGAGCAACTGACTAGACCTGGAGACCCACCGGGGGTTAAGATCACATGGGCCTAGAATCAAGGGTTACAGCCTAGGGTTTGGACTACTGGCCAAGTCTTAGGTCATGCTCGCTAGCCAGCCTTGAGGACAGGGCCACGGACTGCCTGGGTTCCAGGTCATCAATTGGGCCCAGGGCTGGGGTCCCTGTCTGGGCTCACGGGTCACTGACCTAGGCCTGTGGCGTGAGGATGCACCACTGCCAGACACAAAGCTGCTCCAACTCCGGCGTCCACGACATTGCCCCCGGCAACAAGCAGCTCTTGGCCAAGATGAGAGCATGTGGCTGCAGCAAGGAAGGGACTGTCAGGGGGAGGGGCCTGGGACCAGTGACACCAGCCCTTCCCCTCCCCTGGGGTGCTCTCATCACTGACCTGCAGGGCTGATGATGGCACCATGATGGTATACGCCAGGGCGGTGGGAGTGCCCACTGGGTGGGGGGGCCACAGAGCCCAAGGTTTCTGTAGCGCTGCCCCTGGTGTGGAGTTGCCACATGGCCAGGGAGAAGCCAACAGCCAGCAGCAGCAAGGCAACAACTAGTTGGGTCCAGGCCCCTGGCCGAGCACCAACTCCTTTCCAACTTCTTCAAGAGAGAAGAGTATCCTGAGCCAGGGCCAAGGCAGGGGGGACACCCATGAACCCCAAGAAAATCCAGGGAATGTTTCCCAAAAGGTTGATCTTGCTCGGGAGAGGAGTACGTTTGCCTCGGGGAAGGGCTCCCTGGCAGACGGCGCAGCGGGAACCAGAAACACGAGGATTGGAGAAACCGGGGACAGCCAGAGAGAAGGTCTCTGGAGAGAAGGTTGGAGAGGCAGGGTTGAGCCAGCTGGGAGGGAAGCCTGACAAGGGCTTGGCAGGCTCCAGGAGCAGGGCCCAGCCAGGTGTAGCCAGGCCCCAACCTGCTCAGCAGGTGCCTCCTGTAGCAGGGGGTGGGGGTTGGGAAACTTTGACGGAACAGCGGGCAGGGCTGGCTCAGTACAAATGTCCCTTCAGACACACAGACTGTGAATCAACTGGTTCAGGCCAGGTCTGGGGCTGCAGCCTGGGTTCCTCCTATTCAACCAGAAAGTTCCTGGAGCTGAGCCAAGTAGAGGGTAGTCTGGCCCCGCTAGGGGCCCCGGGGGGAGGGATTTACCGGCCTCAGTCCTGAGTTGCCAGGTGCCCAGACCCATCCCTGACTCACCTGGAGGAGTCCTGGGGCTTCCAGGGGTCAGGAACAAGTGGCTCTGATATCTCCTCCTCTTCCTCCTCAGACTCTAAGCTCTGATCCCAGAGCAGCAGCTGCCGGTAGAGCACGGGCTCTGCTGTGGCTTCCATGGCCCCACGGTGCCTGCCCCAGCCTCCCTGCCTGCCCGCCTTCCCAGCGGAGTCTCAGGAGGCCCTGCCCAAGCCAGGCAGGTGGGAGGTGGAGGCAGCCTTGGGGAAGGGTGTTGTGGAGTGGAGCAGGTTTGGGCGGGTCATGGGGCCAGGGAGGCTGTGCCTGTCCCATTAGGGCACAAGGACCTCGGGGCTCTCATGGCAGGGACTCTGTCAGGGGATACAGTTCAGGGCGGTAGCAGAAGCCCGATCCTCGGGCCTCAGCCATAGGCCCTGAGATCCAGGATGCTTGCTGGCTCCCTCTTTAGGGGATGCAGCCCCAGGCCCCCTGGGCCTGTTCAGGACGCTACTCTAGGGACAGTGGAACTTGAATTGGGACTACAGTTACATTGTTGCTTGGATCGGGCTCAGCTTATGACTAGGTTCTATGTAGCGGTGTCTGGTCTCTGGCTGGGGTCAAGGCTCAGCCTGAGGTCTCTCCAGGGGTCTGGGTTTCTCTACCTAGGGAGCATCTGGAGGTGAAGGCACAGTCATGTGGCTCTTTACCAGCAGGTGGCGCTACAG
>PVJI01002915.1:0-50889 GCA_004026765.1 Micronycteris hirsuta | reverse complement strand
TTCTCTCCTGGTTCCTTCTCAACAACGTTTACAAAGAGTCGAGACCTCTCCTCAGAAGTTCCTCTTCTAGGTATGTACCCCACAGACATGTTCCAGAATGTTCACAGCAGCACTAATTGGAACAGCCCCAAATTGGGAAGTGCCCAGGCGCCCATTATCAGAAGTGTGAGGGGGGCAGTCTCCCGGTGGAATACTCCGCAGCGGTGGGAAGCAGGGATCTGCAAGGGTCTGGGGTAATGTACATGATCACAAACACAGCGAAGGGTGAAAAAAGCCAGGCACCGAAGAGCACATGCTTTTTGCTTCCATTTATATAAAGTCCAAGAACAGGTAAAACTAGTTCCTGCCAGGGGAAGCCAGATGGTGAGGGGAGAAGGCGCGAGAGGGCTTCTGGGATGCTGGTGACGTTGTTTCTCAATCCGATGCTGGTGACCTGCGTGTGCTGATGGTGAAAGTCTATCCAGCTGTCCATTTATGACACATCCACCTTTATTTATTTCAATAAGAAGTTTTTTTTGAAAAGCTCAAGTATTTTCTACATTCAAACACCGACCACAAAAGTCATCCTTTAATCCCACTGGGCTCCCCAGCCAGTGCCTTTCTCTCGACCTCTTCGCAGGCGGGTGGGGTGGCCCTCTGACTGTGCTGGGAGTTGGAATCACCCGGGAGCTCGTTCGGTCAGGCTGCTGGGCTCCGTTCCCAGGGAGTCTGGCTGTGTAGGTGTGGCGCAGGGACCAGCAATTTGCCTTCCTGACTCCCAGGTGATCCTGGAACCACGCTTTGAGTAGCGGTGATCCCCAAGAAAATTGTCCGCACCTGCTGTCTTCATTGCCTGGCTTCCCATGCCCCCCCACCCCCCGCTGCCCCAGACCACCGCAAGCTGCTTTCCATCCCCAAAGCCCCCAGAGAGACCTTTGGTTTCCAGGCTTTCTGATTTTTCACACCAATAAAAAAAGAAACAAACCAACAGAGATAGCATAGGCTGTCACCTTTTCTTTCTGCCAGAGGGGGCGCGGGTGGGGGCTTACCGGATTCCTGATGGTGATTTGCTCTTGTTTAATATAATAATTCGATTTCACTTCCTATTCACACACTGTGGGCAAGTTATAACCTCAGAATGAGGGTCAGTCCTTCTTCCTAAGAAAACGCGGTTGGGACCCCAGTATGTCTGTGCCACTACCCCGTCTCCTGCCCCATCCCCAGTCTGGCCTCGGGCTCCTAGCGCTGGCTCCGTTTGTCCAGCAGACATGACCCTTTGGCCCCTGCCCAGCCAATATTCCTCTGCTCTTAGAGCTATGCCCCGACAAGCTCTTTGGGACCAAGGCCCCCACCGACTGGGTCACGGGGACCTTTCCCTACATGGTTTTTCTCACTATGGCAGCTCTGGGTCTGGACAGCACTGCCCCACATTCCAAGAGATGACTGTTAGCTAAGCTTCAATTAGACGCCAGACAGGCTCTGGGGATGGACGCTGGTCAGGCCAGGACAGCTCCGGGGCAGTCAGAGATGGTCCTGGCTTCAGGACCCTGGGTCTCGTCTGGTTTCTGCCACTGACTCACTACGTGACTACAAGCAAGTCATTTAACCTCTGGGAGTCTTGACTCCAACTCTGTTAAAAAAAAAAAAAGTCTAACAATATCTATCCTCCCAGGATTACTGTGAAGATTCAACAGGGAAACACATTTAAAGCATTAGGACACTGTCTGGGACAGAGTGGACCCTTCAAAACACAGGAGTTCCTTGATCTCTGTTCCCTGAGCCTGAATATCACGGCGCTGAAACGATGCGGGTAATCCCCACCCCCGCAACCACGCACATGCACATGCACACACACATGCACACACACGTACATGCGCACACGCATACACGCACACCACTTGGGGTGGCTCTAAGCCTGAGTACAGCACTATGGAGTCACTCATGCCTTCATTCCTGTGCTCGCCTTACCTTTTACTCCTTCCCTTATCCTATCCTGATAGTCCTCATCACCCATTCATTCCCTTATCCTACTAGTTTTCGACCTTATCCTAATGGTCCTGCACAGTAGAACCACCTGGTAAAATCCTAATGCCAAGGCAGACCAATTAAATAATGAAATCAGACTCTTTAGGTTGCAGATTCATGGGTATTTCCTTTAGCGCTTCCCAGGTGTTCCTGGCCGCATAGCTCAGTTGCTTAGAACATCGTCCCGATACACCGAGGTTTCAGTCCGATCCCTGGTCAGGGTGCATGCAAGACTCAACCACCGTCTAAGAACAGACTGCCAGTAACCAGAGGGGAGGGGGAAGGAAATAACTCGGGGAAGAAGGGAAAGGGTCATCAATGAACACGTATAAAGGACCCATGGACAAAGCCAAAGAGGGGTAGGATTGAGGGTGGGGGGCAGGGAAAAGTGGTGGCGGGAAAATGGAGACAACTGTATTTGAACACTAATTAAAAATGATTTACAAAACACTCAGCCAATGAATGTACAAGTAAGTGGAACAACAAAGCGGTGTTTCTCCCCCCCCCACCCCCTTTCCTCTCTTTCTAAAACTCAATTAAAAAAAAAAACCAAAAAACCTTCTCGGGTGTTTTCCAGTGCTCAGCCAAGGCTGTGAACCACTCCCTGCCTTGCTAGGCCCCTGGTCCAGTGGTTTCTGCCGCTGGAATCACTACCAGGGATTGAAAAATACCAATATGCTGGTCCCCCCTTTCCCCCCCAGTCTCACACCCAGGGCATCAGTATCTCTGGAAGTCAGCCTGGATCATCATGAGATTTTTTTTTTTTTTGTAATCCTTATCCTAGGATATGTTTATTGATTTTAGGGAGAGAAGAAAGGAGAGAAACAGAGAGAGAGGGAGAAAAAAAAACATCGATGTGAGAAACATTGATCGGTTGCCTCCTGTATGTGCCCTGACTGGGGATTGAACCCCGCGACCTTTTGGTGTACGGGACGACGCTCCAACCATCTCAACCACCTGACCAGGGCATTGTAAGAGTTTTTAAAGCTCTCCAGGTGATTCTAATATGTAGCCAGGTTGCTGCTTGTAAATAATAATACCCCCACAGGTGCATTTCTCAGGCACTCACCGAGCACCTCTTCTGAGGTACGTGTGCTGGGGAAGGGCAGCGAGGAGCTGGAGGACAGCCGAAGGTCGATGTTCCCCGGGCCACAGAGCACATCCTCCAGCAGACCCGGCTGCTCCCTCCAGCCAGAAGGGCCCCCACAGGCCAGCAATCCGCTTTCGCCAGTCCCCTCAAGCTGACGTTCCTGCTCGTCACCTCTCTGGCTCAGACCTGCTGCGTGTCAACTTTACAATTGGCCCCCGGGGACCTGCTGAGATTTGACTCTGATGATAGATCTGGGCCTGCGCAGTTCCAGCCCGTGTTGTTCAGGGGTCCATCGTGGTGGTAAGAGGGAAGTCAAACTGCAGCTGCTATTCCAGGTGTTTCGTTATTGGGGAAAATCAACACAGCCCCTGGCAAATGCTGTGTTCTCTACCCCAGTGAGCAGAGAATCCAGAAGTCACTTGTTTATACCCAGTAGGGACAGCAGTGCACCTTCAGAATCTTGCTTTAGAGTTAGAATGGCACAGCGTCCACTATTCACGTCAGGGGGCCAGGCGGTGGCATCCGGTGCCCGGATGAGGTGGGAGCAGCAGCACCTCCCCCAGGCCTCTCTGCAGCATGTCCCCTGAGCTGGTACTCAGACGGCACCCCCCTTTCTGTGTGCACACAGACCTTCCATAAATCTGTTTTCTGTTTAACTCAAGCAGAAGTGTGGCCTTGCTTACAGCTGGTGACATTGACAGGCACACATACGCCTAGGAGTCTCTGGAGGGCAGCAGACATGATGGGCACTTGGGGGTGGCGGAGGCGGGAGGTATGGTGTCAGGCAGACGCAGCACATTGACACTGGCTCAGAGGCCCTAGAACTGGCCCTGCTGGCTCTCAGGGAGAGTGTGCCTCAGGCCCAGGCTTCGGGGAGTTCAACTCCAGTGAGAGGTCATTGGTTAGTTTCTTTTTTGAATTTTTTTGTTATTATATATTTTAGAAATAACTATTTTTTAAAGATTTTATTTATAGACATAGGGGAAGGGAGGGAGAGAAGGAGAGAAACATCAACATGTGGTTGTCTCTTGTGCGCTCCCTACTGGGGACCTGGCCTGGAACCCAACTGGTGCCCCGCCTGGGAATCAAACCAACAACCCTTCAGTTCACAGTCTGGCGCTTAATCCACTGAACCACACCAGCCAGAGCTGTTTTCTGAATATTTCTAAAGCAGAAAACCTGAATTAGGAAGTACCTTTGGTGTCCTTTTCCTGGCAGCATGTAGCTGTTTAGTCATTGCTTTTAACTTTTGTCAAAAGTGTTCCAGTTGCCTTTGGGCACCGGTCCTATCCTTCTGCTGAGAGCCTTGTTTATCTTCGACAGAACCCACTGTAGTGGGTTTGTCAGGCTTTCCGCTATCCACTCTCTATTCTCTTCCCTAATAGCATCCAGATTTTCCACAGGGGAATTATTCCCCTCCCCCACTCCTCCCTATTGTGTGGAGTCTTGTCAAGTTCCAAGATTGGGGGGCTGATCAAGGGAAAACAAAAAGATGACCACAAGATGGCAGTAGCACCCAGTGAGCTGTATTTGGGTGGTGCCAGGGCTGGGCTGCATGGCAGGGAGTCCCCCACTGCAGAGGACCTTCTAGGGATAGCAGTGCTGGGTACCACACGGAAGGGGAATGGGCAAGGGACCTCTTGGAGGAGAAGGGACTCAGAGAGGGGATTTACGCACGTGTCTATGTGAGGAGGGGCATCTCTGGGTCTGAGAACTCTGAAGGGCAGCAGTGGCTTGGTGTCATACAGTCCCAGAGTTTGTCTTATCTGTGGGCAGCAGACATCAGGGTGAAGTTTTGCAAAGTATGCAAACAGGCAGGCTAAAAATACGGCTTTCGAGTTTGCCTCTGGTGGTCCTTTGAGTTATCAGGTCCCCATGTGCTACGAAGAAATAAACACCATAGGGGCCAATCTGTAGCCCACAGGGGTCCTCCGTCGCCCACGTATATGACAGAGGCTGGAAGTACAAGTGCCTATCCCCCCCCAACTCTCTGTCACTGCAGAATCAGAGGGAGCAAATCCTTCCTTGAGCTATTCTGACAGGTGCATGGCCAAGGTTCAGCCAGTTAGACAATTGCCCTCAGGCCTTTTAATCTGAGTGAGTGACTTCTTCCCTGTTCGGAGCTGAGAAGCATGGATCGGTCTGGCCCTCCAAGAGACATCACCACGCTCCTAGCTTCTTAATCTTTTAGAGCAGGTTTTGTCATCCAGTTATGCGCTGAACCACAGAACACAGAAGTGATTGAGTGACAATTCCCCAAATTCTTCCCAAACTGTTTGCCTCTTCTTGTACTTCCTTCCTGGAGCCCAGACTCTGGAGCTTGGCCGAGGGGATGGAGGGACTACACTGAGGACGGTGTGGTGAGGAGCAAATGGGAGCCTGTGCTTTGATGACGTTTTCGCCAGCTCTAAGCCCTGGACTGTATGTCCTTAGATTTCTTGTCACATGAGGAAAACAAGCCCCTTATTTGTGAGGTGTGAGGTTGAACAAGCAGGACTCACAGGGCGCCACCCCAATGCGATTTTATTTTTATTCCCAATCTCCACTCAAACTTGTTCTGTGGGGCTGGCTCCTTGCCACCCTTCACACCGAGTCCAGGGTAGGCCCACATCTTCCCTGGACACTCTCCGCTGGTTAGAAAGTTCCCGGTCACTCTAAGTTAGAAGAGTCTCGTTCCAGTAACGGCACTTCAGAAAACCAGATAGAGCGGACAAACTTGTGGAGACGGAGGGTAGAATTGGGGTTAGCAGGGGCAGGGGGCAGTGTGGGGGGTAGGGAGAGCCAGCCTTTAGTGGGTGGAGGTTTCAGTTGGGGATGATGAAATGCTCTTGAGATGGATGGACAATAAATGTATCTGGTGTCACTGAATTGTGGTTAAAATGGTAAATTGTGTTATTTATGTTTTACCACGATAAAAAAATTAAAAGTTCATTTAAGGTTCAAAGCTTCTCCCAGCACCTTCTTGGTCTGTTTTGGGTAGGTGGCACCCAACGGGGAAAAGGGTACGAGTGTGCATGACTGTGCACAAGTGTGTGAATGTGTGTGTGAGAGTGTGTGTCTCTCTGACCAACTCCATCCCAGCTTCCCTTCCCTCACTGTTCACGCACCCTGAGAGTTTCTTCATCACCTGCCAGCCTGCTTCTCAAAGACATTGGTTCCAGAGAACGGGTAAGGGAGGGAGAGAAACATTGCTGTGTGAGGGAGACATCGATTGGTTGCCTCTTGTATGTGCCGTGACTGGGGACGAAACCCACAACCCAGGCCTGTGCCCTGACTGCCACTCAAACCAGCGACCCTTCAGTTGGCAGGACGACGCCCAACCAGGTGAGCCATACCCACCAGGGACTTTGCTGTTTTTCTTCCTCCAGAGCTGAAATGGGAAAGAGAGGAAGACAGGCAAGAAAGGTCTTATTCTGACTGGTACTGTGTGAGCTGCCCTATGGTCTCCCCAGTCTATGTGTGTAAGGCTGACTCCTCATCTGTGGGGCTCTTTTGTAAGTTCCTCCAAAACCCTCTGCCCACACCATTCCCCGGGGCTCTCACTCACAGCTGGGGCCCTTGGTGCACGCTGGTAGCTGACCTCTCCTAGGCTCACGGGCAGCTCAGACTGCAGCTTCCTGCTGCTAAGGTCCCACTTGTCCTCCAGGTGGCACTCTTGGACAGGCTTTTGTACGGCTCAGTGCAGGTCTTTGCTCTCCAAAGGCTCACATCCCCATCGCGGAAAGTCACACACCCTTTTTTCCCCTCGACAGAGATTAGGGGGACCAGTTTCCGATGCAGTAAACTACTTTCACTTTATTATCAGAACCACTATAGGCCAGCAAGTCTGTCACGAGTTCTGTTTTAAAAACCAGATTTACTGCGGTGTAATTTACATAAAGTAAAAGTCACCTGTTTTAAAGTGTACAGACACAATCAAGATAAAGAACATTTCTATCACCCAAAAAGTTTCCTGTGTCCCTTTGCCTCACCTCCTACCTCCCACCCTTTGCAACCACCGATCTGATGGCTGGCCCCATACGATTGTCTTCGGCAAAAGGAGTCCTGTTTTGAGGCTTTACATATTATAAATGGAATAATGAAATCTGCAACTGTTCATATCCGGCTCCTCTCAGGTAGTATAAAACCTTCGAGAAACAAGTTGTAAGTGTTAGCAGTTTTTTCTTTTTACTGCTGAGTAGTGTTCATTGTATCTATGTACTGCAATCGACACACTCATTGACGGAGATTGGGTGGTTTCCATTCCCGAGAGTGGGGTTTCTGGATCATGTGGTAAGTATATGGCTGACTCAGTGAACAGCCACAAGCAGCAGTGCCACTTTGCATTCCTACCAGCCATGGGTGGAAGTTTCAGTCGCTCTGTGTTCTGGGTATCACTCGGGATCCCTGGTTTTTGAAATTTTAGGTGCTCTAGTGTGTGCATTGTAGGAGTGTCTCGTTGTGGTTTTAATTTGCATTTTCCTGATGCCTAATGATGTTGAACATCATTGTATTTGCTTATTTTTTGTTCATATATCTTCTCTGGTGAAGTGTTTGTTCAAATCTTTCTCCTTTTCTCCCTTTCTCCTCCCTCCCTCCCTTCCTTCCTTCTTTCTTTTGCTGCAAAAAGCTTTATTGATTCCCTTTGGTCCAATGCATGGGACAGGGCTCTGGGGTGGTTAAAAGGATTCTTAGTGGTTTCAGGGAGAGGCTCAGGCAAAAGCCAGATACCAGGGGGCTTCAAAGGGGCCCCTCAAAGTCTTCAGGGCTCCAAAGGCTCCTGGTTGTGCCTGAGGGTGAGCCTTTTGAAGAGATGACAGCCCAGCCCAGACTGGGGGCTGACCAAGTGTGGAGGTGAATCAGGTGGTTCCCCCAGCTTCTTGAAGAGTTTCACCTCCTAATCCAGGAAGTCACAGAGCTGAGGGTCTGCGCAGGTAGAACTGGAAGCACGCAGATCCAAACGGGCCGGTCCAGGTTCTTCTCCAGGACCACAGCGGGCTTCCATGGCGTACTGTCTCCCCACCCCCTTTAGGAGGCGTCTGCCCTTCCTGGGAAAGGGCGCAGGCACAGTGTTGGTTTTGCATCTTTCAAAGACGCTGGGCACTCTTGCACTTCTCCTCGGCCAACTGGCCAAGTCTCCGAAGTGGCCCGCGCCCTCCAGAGCCACTTCGTCAAAATAGAAGCCCAGAGAGAGGTGGGTGTGGGAGGTCCGCAGATGCATGGTGACCAGGCGGCTGACAGAATTATTCACCTGGGCAGAATAATTCTGACACATCTGGGAGCTCATAGTTGTTCGGCAATAAGGAGTTAAGGTAAAAAAAAAACAACCATGTTGGCTGGTCTGGGAGGCCAAGGACGGCTGAGGTGGTTCCGAAGGTGGTGCCTGGAGAATAGGCTGGCGGGGCGGCCAGCGGCCGGAAGAGGGGGCGCACTGGGCGTGCTCCCTGAAAACACTGCCGAAGGGGGGGGCCAGGGCGGGCTCTGCCGCCTGTTCGTTTTCTTAATGGTATCTTTTGAAGATCAAAACTTTATTTTTGCTAAAATTCTATTTGTCCTTTTGCTTTTGTTTAAGAAAGCTGTGCCTAACTCCAGGTCATAAAGATTTTTCTTTTTTGGTTTCTTCTGGAAGTAGTATATTCTTAGGTCTAAGATTTATTTTGAATTAATTTTCAGCTATGGTGTGAGGTACAGGTCGAGGTTCATTTTATTTTTGCATACAGGTGTCCAATTATTCCATTCCAGCTCCATTTTTAGGAAAGACTGTCCCTTCCCCACTTCTCAACATTTCTTGAAAATCAGTCAACTATATCAACTATATACGTGCGCGAGCTGAGTTTTGGACCCTTAGTTCTATTCCATCGACACTGGTGTCTGTCCTAAACTGGGAGACACTACCTTGGTTACTGTAGCTTTAGAGGGAGTCTGAAAATTGAATAGTTTGGATCCTCTAGCATATTGTTTTTAAATTTTGGGATAAATCTTAGAAGGACCTTATCAATTTTTAAGAAAGCAAGCCCGCAGGAATTTTGATGGCATGGTGAGACTCTATAGATCCGTTGAGGGCGGACTGACAGCCACAGGGACCCCTACCGTTCGTGAACGCGGCGTAGCTGTCCGTTGGTTTAGGGCCTCGTTCACTCATCTCTGCAAGATCTTCTCATTTTCCACGTACAAGTCTGTTTTTTGCTAACTATATTCTTGAAGAGTTTTGAGTTTTCTTCTACTGTAAATGGTAGTGAGTTTTCTGCTATTGTAAATACTATTATAAATAGTATTTTTAAAAATTTTGATGTCCCACCATTTCTTGCTAATATAAAGAAATGCAATTGGCTTTTAAAAAAAAGATTTTATTTATTTACTTTTTAGAGACACAGGAAGGGAGGGAGAAAGAGAGGGAGAGAAACATTGATGTGAGAGAGAAGCATTGATTGGTTGCCTCTCACAGGATCCCCACGCGGGGACTGAACCTGCGACCCGGGCATGTGCCCTGACCAGGAGTCGAATCGGCAACCTTTTGTTCTGCAGGACAATGCCCAACCAAATGAACCATATCGGTCAGCGTGCAATTGGCTTTTGTATATTGACTTTGATTCTTGCATCCTGAGAACTTGCTAAACTCATTTATTAGTTACACTAGTAGATTTTAAAAATAGATTGCTTAAGATTTTCTGCATGAACAATCTGTTTTGTGAATAAAGAGTTTTACTCCTTATCCAATCTGTAAACCTTTTTAATCTCGCCTTATTGTTCTGGCTAAGGCCTCACATTTATGAGATTTAAAATAGTTGTTTTAGGCTGGGGTGGAGGGGGAGAGGTGGGGAGTAAAGGCAGACAACAATAATTGAACAACAATAAAATAATTTTAAAAAATAAAATAGTTGTTTTAGAGTCTTTATCTACTAATTCTATCATCTCTGTCATTTCTGGGTCTACTTATATGTACACATACCCATTTTCTTTATCCATTAATCTGTTGACGAGCAATTAGGTTGTTTCCGTATCTTGGCTATTGTGAATAATTCTGCAGTGCTTGCTGTATGACAGGTCTCTCCACGCTGGCTGGCGGAAATAGGGACCATCCCCACTTCTGTGTGAACTCCGGAAATTGTTTGGTCTACTATTTTATGGTGTTTTTTTCCCCACCTTGGATAGTTTCCTCTCACACATGAATATATCAGTTCTTACTCTAGACCTTCAGGAGTCCCCTCCACAGACACCGGGTGCCCCGCAGATGTCTAGGAAATCCCTCCCTCCTTAGGACTTTGCCCTGCACATTCTAGCTGCCTTGATCTCCAAACTCTAGTGGGACTGCTGGGCTCTGGTTAGGACCCCACTCCCTGTCCTGTGGCCCAGAAACTGCCTCCAGGCTTTGAGCGAGGGGGTTAACATTGTTAGTTTCTCTTCTCTCAGGGATCACCATCCTGTGCTACTTGTTCAGTGCCCGAAAGTATTGTTTACATATTTTCTCCAGGTTTCTAATGGTTTACAGGAGGAGCAGAAATTCTTGAGGCAGGTAACTCTTCACAGGTGAAAGTGGAAGTCCCCCTTATTAGATTTCTGAGGCATGCATCAGAGACCATTCCACTATATTCTCTGAGTTACTGAGGAACTCCACTGCATTCTCAGCTGAACCCCTAGTTCCTGGAACCATCAACAGCTTCTCGAATGACTGACTGATACATAGCAACCTTTCCGAGTGGTCCTGTCGAAGCCCCTGTCCCTAGACCTGTGGCAAGGGACAAACATACCTCCACCCCCACCCCTTCCCCTTTACTGGGGGAGGTTGGTGGTGGGACTCATTCCGCAGATCTCTCCAGAGAAGTGCTACCTCTGTTTTGTTAACCCCTCTTCGCTTCTCCAACTCCTTTGTGAGCTTGGCGGGGTGTTCAGCCAAGGGTCAAAAACTGGTTGTCAGCCCCGCCTTGGCAAGTCCTGCCTTGGTGGTGCCACCCCATTCTGCAGTGTGGGGGCCACTGGCACCCATTGTCCTGGGGTCATAGTCACTGAGACAAGTGCCCATTTCCTGCCATACCATTTGAACCACTGTGAGCAGGTTTCTGCCACAATTCCTAACTCGTATAAGCTCTGAGAGAAAAAATACCTCCTGGGACACATGGATAATTTTGACCTAATTAGGACAGTTGAGTGGGACCGGGGTAGGAGAGTGACAGATTCTGTTGGACAGGGGTGGATATAACAGGGGTTAGGATGGAGTGCACTTGGAAGGGCTGTGGGGGCTGAGAGACACCAGCGGCCTCTAGGGACACTGGGGGTAGTGGGAGTGATAAGGGTGGATAGGGGGCTCAGAGGGGCTGGAGGTCACGGAAGGAGTGGGGAAAATAAGAGGGAGGGGGGAGCAGGGGAGGCAGGGAGGACCAGGGGAGTGGGGGGACATCTGGTTTACCTGGGAAGAGAGATGAAGCTAAACAGCAGCTAGAGGGAGCTGGAGAGGACTGGGGGGGGGGGGGGACGTGACCAAAGAAAACATATTTAAATTTATTGTGGTAAAATATATACAATATTTACCATTTAAAACGTTTTAATTGTACAGGTTAATTAAGTACATTCATGATGTTGTGCAACCATCCCCTAATCCATCTCCGGGACTTTGTCATCCTCCCAAACTGAACCCATTGAACAATAACCCCCTTACTCCCAGCTTCTCATAGCATCTGTTCTGCTTTTTGTCTCAGACAAAGAAAATTTCAAACCATAATTTCCTTGTCCCTAGACATCTTTCTTGCCAAGGTGTGGGGCCTGGGAGGCAGGGAGGGGCTGGGGGGCATGGGGGGTGGAGGACAGACTAGGAAGCCCTGTGCGGAATTGGAGGCATGGGGGGGTGGGGCTAAGAGGGCCTGGGAAAGGACTTGTGGGGGGATGCGGGTGGGGGGGCTCCCAGGGAGGCCAAGAGAGGCCTCGACCCAGCGGCTGTGTCCAGGTTCTTGTCACCATGTAGGAAAGAATTCAGGAATGAGACGGACAGATTCAGCGAAGCACAGCAGACTTGTTGAGATGATGCACTCAGGAAGGAGGGGAGTGTGGGAGAGCTCAGGGAATGAGTCACCCCAATGGGTTCTCAGCGAAAGTTTTTATCAGCGATGGGCGAGGCGGGGAATGGGGGTGGCTCGTGGTCTCCGATGCGGAGGGGGTGGTTGTCAGCCCAGCGTGTCCCAGTCCCCCCTCTCTGATGGTGGCTCTTCCTTTGGTTTTCTTGGCACTGTCACTGTGGTCTGGAGAGCAGAGTGGCCTCAAATCGTCAATGTAGGTCAACCTGGCTGCCAGCCGTGGCTGAGACTGGTCTTCACTTGTCTCAACGACTTTTTACCCCAGGAAACGGGGAGCGGGGCGGCCACGGCACATCCTCAGTGTTCTGACCCAGAAGGTGAGCAATGGGGGAGCAGGTGTCTGGCATAAGTAGCGTCTGCAGTGTCCTAACCTAGAAGGGGGGACGAGCTGGGGACCCCGGGCCCCTGTTCCTTATGCTAACTTTCCTGCCTCAGAGGGGCTGAGAGGAGTTTGGAGGAACTGAAGGATGATGGATGTCAAGGAGGGGAGCACAAGCCTGCTCATCTCGATACATCACAGCTCCTCCTGAAACAGAGCCCTCCGATCCCCCCACGAGACCACCCGCTGCAGCCGGCCTGTGCTTTTCCACGCCTGTGTGGTGCCAGCGGCTGGGACCCTCCCCTGGCTGACCTGAAGCTGCTTGGCTGCCAGGACGGGCTCTGCCCCCAGCCTATGGTCAGCATACTTGCATCCTGCCTGGGGAGGGCAGTTGAAAGGGGGTGTGGGGGACCCCATCTTTCCTCCTTACTGGGTCTAGAAGTGGCTGGAGGCAGCCTAAAACCTTGTTTGTGTTTTACTAATAATATGTGGCCAACTGAGGGTCTCCATGTAACAGCCCCCCTGGGAAGTGGGGAAATAATCTCCCCCTGGTCTCACATGAGAACCTAGAAAATGCGTCTCTAACCAGGATAGCAGACCAGAGGGATGGAACACAGTGGGGGTCCCAGAGTAATTGTGTGAAATGGCAAAGTTGGGGGGCCTGGGGTATAAAAAGAATGAGTGTCTGGAAGGGTCAGGAAGGGACTGGGGAGTTGGATGAAATACAATGGAAAGTGATTTTGGGATTTGAGCTGCTGGTGAGGACAGGGAATGGAAGGAACCTAAGGAGATGGGAGGAGCTGAACTTTCAAATGGGGTGGATGGAGTAAGAGAGACAGAGGGGAGGTGGAGCGGGGGTGTAGAAGAGAAAGGGTGAACGAGGAGAGTGGAAGAGGCTGGGGAGGCAGGGAGGATTTGGAAAGATACTGCAGTGACATCCAGGGGAAGCTCGAAGACTCCGGGAAGAAAAGGGAGGCAATGGGAAGAAGTGGGGGTGAGGTGTGGGGAGGGGTTGCCTAGAGGACTTGGGAAAATGTGGGAACCACAGGGCAACATGGGAGGGGCTGAGAGAGGTGCTCCCTTATCTAGAGGTAAAACTTGCCACTATGATGAATAGATTTCTCAACTTGTTGTAGTTCTACCAGTTTTGGCGTTTCCCTGCTTCAGGAGTGAGTTATGCACATGCCTGACTGGAATTCCTACAGCCTCTCTGGTCCCAGTAAAATCCACCCTCCACGTGACTGACGTCAAGCAAATCAGGCCCCCCCCTTGCTTGAGACCCTCCCAAGCTCTCACACCCTGCACCGTGGCCCTTAGGAACACCCCTCCCCCGGCCCCGGCCTTCACCGGGCCCTGCCTCCCTCTCTGTCCTCAAGCCTCTGCCCAGGTCTGTGCAACCCTGTGGGCTCAGCTTTCTCTCTGCTCCTAAACGCTGCAAACTGGATCCAGGCTCAGGGTTTTGCTTCTGAAGCTGCTTCTTCTGCCTGGAATATTCTTCACCACACAGGTCTTAGCTACATTCTTATGCTTCAGGCCTCAACTCAGATTTCTTTGGGGAGGTCTTCTCAGACCAGCCTAGACAGATAGAGCAGCCCCCACTTCACGGACCAGCACCTGGCCTCCTGTGACCCCATCAGTTGTGTGCTCATGGACTGCCCGCCCCAGAATATAAGTTCCTGGGGGCTGGGGGCTCTCTTTCTCACCGCTGTATTCCCTGCACCCGGGGCAGTGCCGAGAAGGTGGTAAATGTTCAATAAATGACTTTTAGATGGCCACCGATGGACTCATTCATTCATATCCACGTTCACAGCAGCATTATTCACAGCAGCATTATTCACAGCAGCCCAAGCGTCGTAGACAGCCCAATGGATAAATGAGAGGTGGCGTATCCATTCAGTGGGACATTGTTCGTTAAAAGGAAGGAAATTCGGACGCACGCTGCAACAGGGTGAACCTTGAGGACATTATGCTGAGCGAAATAAGCCGGTCAAAAAACGACAAGCACGATGATCCCACTTCCACGAGGTCCTCGGAGCCGCCGCATTCAGACAGGCGACAGGAGGGCGCTGTCAGGGGCTGCAGGGAGCCGAGCGGAGCTGCCGTTTCGGGGGCCGGAGTTCCGTCTTGCAAGGTGGAAGGGCCTGGAATTGGTGGGGGCGATGCCTGCGCAGCGCACGGACGTGCGGACACCGCGGAACTGCCCACTTAGAAGTCATGAAGACGGTGAATGTTATGTTTTGTGTTTTTTACCACAACAAAAAAGGGCATCGTTGTGACACTCGCATTGCTGAATCCTGCCGGTGGGTTGGGCGTTTCACGAGCACGAAGTATGCGTCGTAAGCTTAACGCCGTTCGGACTGAGCTCCGCGGTGTCCCACAGCACATGCCAGCTCTCCCTTTTCTCCGGTGGTTGCCCGCGAAGGATATTTTTGCCCGTCCTCACATTCCAACCTTCCTGTACTGTAGTGGCTTCTTGGGCATGTCTCTCGTTAACGGAATATAGTTGGATTTTATCCATTGTGAAAGGCTTAGTTCTCTTAATAAGTGAATTTAAGTCATTTAAATGTATTGTGATTGATATATTGGGACTTATTTTGTATTTTCTATTTACCATACGTTCTTTCTTATTTTTTCTTATTTTTCTTTTCCATCCATTACATATGCACATAGTTTAAAGCATTAATTTCTTTCCAGGTTTGTTTAGAAAAATATCTGTATGTTGTTCCTTTCCATTACTTCTTCCCCACAGGCGATTACTTTTTTTATTTCTTTCTTAGCTGATTAAAAAAAAAATGCTGCCGTGCTTCCAAATAACATGTCTGTTACTATTTCCTGATTATGAAACTATTATCTTGTCGCTAAACCCCACGCTTCCATGGCTTGCTCTGCCACGTGGCCGGATACCACTCGGCCATGAGGAGGCATGAGAAGCAGGGCAGTGCACACTGCAGCCCGCAGGAGCGCTGGGAACGCGGGCTGCGTGAAAGAAGCCAGGCACTCAAAGCCACAGAGTGTGTGATTCCATATGTATGTAATGCCCAGACAGGCAGATCCAGAGACAGGGAGTAGATTAGAGGTGGAATTGGGGTGTGATTACTAATGGGTATGGAACGTCTGTTTGGAGTGATGAAAATGTTCTGGAATTAGGTAGGGGTGAAGGTTGTGCACCCTTGTGGATATACTAAAAATCACTGGTTTTACACCCATACAATTAATTTAACAATTATCTCAATAAAAAAATAAACAAATAATCTGTATTTCTATGATCCTCTGAAGAAGACAAGAACCTTGGTGTCTTAGCTCAGAGTGCTTTTGAAAGCAAAGCCCGTGCAAGGTCTTGGGTATTAAAAAGTTGATCTGGGAAATAATGGCAGGAAGCCGGATAGAGGGACCTGAGATCGAGAGATGGGAAGAAAGCCACACTGCGTGTGTTCCCGAGGTCTCTACTGTGAGCATTTTGTGCTCAGTTCCCACGGGGGACTTTCTGAAGAGCCTATAGAAGCCTTTCCAAAACTGTCCACGTGCAGGGTTAGTGGGAGAAGCATTTGTCCATCAGCTGCCATTCCGCTGGTGGAGGGCCACCTCTGGAGGCGTCCACTCCGGAAGTCTTGGAGCAGAAACTGAAACACACTTGAGGAGGGAGCCCTGCATCCTGAGCCCCCAGCAACAGCTGGCTGCAGCTTTGGCCGGAGTGGGAGGTGGGGCTGCGGATGTGCTGAGCACAGCGGCAGCCCCTGGCGCGTGGGGCTCTGCTCTCTGCCCCCAGGCCCCCTGTTCTTGAGATCCAGAATTTTAGTACCAGCAGCGGAACATGATAAAATTAATGATGGTTGGTCAGATTTGCCAATACATTTAACTGATTTATTTGCTCCTTAGTGCTTTCTGCAACCACGGCTCTTTTGGAGGCTCATTCATTTCTTCTAAATGATGTCTGAGAATGTATTTAATTTGCCATTACTCCTAAAGGATAGTATTGCTGTGTCCACAAGTCTAGGTTCAAGTTTTATTTTCCTTTATCCCTTTGAAAATATTATTTTATTGTCTTCTGGTTTCTAGTGTTGCTGATGTCAGATCCTTTTTCTTGTTTTTAGGTAATCTGCCTTTTTTTTTTCTTTCCTGGTACCAGGATTTCCCTCCCCGCCCCCCCCCCCATCCTTGATGTTCTGAAATTTACTAAAGTGAAACTAGTCTGGATTTTTTCTTTGTTTATCATGCTTAGCATGTGGTGAAAATTTTTCCCAGTGTAAGGATTTATGTTTTGGGTTCTTTCTTTTTTTTAATTTCTGGAAAATCCTCAGCCATTATCTCTTTAGCAATTTCTCTCCATCACCCTTTCTACCTATCTGTTCTGGATATATTCATTTCTATTCTCCTTGTGTCTAATTTTTTTCTTTCATATTTTCTTCCTGATCTCTTAGTGATATTTGCTTGAAGATTTTCTCAGTTCAGTCTTCTACATCATTATGTCTTTCTCCAGCTGTACTCAGTCCGGTATTCAGCTTACCTGTTGAGTATTTTTCTATAATTTTAATTTCCCATATTTCTAATGGAATCTTTGTCATCTGTCCTGCTCCTTTTTCATGACTTTTTTGTTGTTTTGTGGTTGCTATCCCATTGACTTTTTTGGAGACTTTAAAGATACCCACTTTAAAGTACTTTTCAAATTGTTCTAAAACTTTACTTTTCAGCTATCAGTTCTTCCATTTGCCGAGGTTTGGGTGTTTTTTTGTTTGTTTTGTTTTGTTTTGTTTTGTTTTGCCTCCTCAGTGCTTAGTGGCCTCAGCTTGGTCTGTATGTGGCTGGGCTCCAGCCCAGGGTTTTCTCAGAAGTGCCCACTGTGGACTCCACATTATGTGAGCGATGCATTTCTGGGGCAGTCCCTTGGAGCTTGGTGGCTCTGCCTAGGGCCCAACCACAGGCCTGTGGCTTTGGGTTTTGCCATGACCTTGAAGCGTGGCTGTAGCTGCTCCGGTTTATGTTCATCAACTGGCGGGACAGGTCCTGACACCATCCGGGCTCGGGCCCCAGCCTGGCTCTGCACTTACCTCATGGCCCACACCGTACACACTCGGCTGGCTCGCTTCCTGGCCCCCTCGGACTGCCTTCTTTTAAGGAGAAATCTCCGTTTCTTGTCCACAAACATGTCCCTCTCTTGTTATCGACTGCATTTGTGTGGTGACTAATTTTTTAAAATCTCATGTCTATGTATTTGGATCCAGAAGAGATGGTTTCAACCATCTTTCACCAGAAGTGACATGACTTCCCCACATACCACACGGCCCTGTTAACTACGTGCCGTTGCACAAGCAGATCTGTAGAAATGCACACACCCAGGACTGTGTGCTGTTCCTTAACTTGAGTTACAGCTACTGGCATCAGGCCTGTGTGGACCTGCTGGCAGCCAGGGGCTGGCTCAGCCCAAGGCAGCGGGGTGAAGACGGAGAACGCTGTAGTTTCTGAGAGTCCAGTCTGAAGCACGCGTGCATCTTTATTAATTTTGTGTTACATATACATATATCGTTCATTATCTGCCAAGGGCCTTTAATATACAACAGTTTTAGGATGCAGATACTATTATTATTATTATCCCCATTTTACAGACAAGACAACTGAGATACAAAGGTTAGTGAACGATGACCGAGATTCGGAGTCCTATGCTGTGTGTGTGCTTGCACGCCAGTTTGCACATGGGGGTGGGGGCATGGAGTCAAACTCTGGCTGTGGTGTGACTTTCCACCGCTCACCATGGAATGAGGAAGAGGACAAAGGAATGGCAGACTCAGGGACCTGGCCCGGTGACACGGCCTCCTGCCCTAGACCGGCTCTGCCCACTTCCTCCCTGCCTGCTCGTCCCTCTGCCCTGGTGGCTGTGGGGCTGGCCCAGGTCTGGCCCAGAGCGGCCCATGGGCACCAGGAGAGCCTGGTTGCAGCAGGGGCAATGGGTTCTGTCCTCTCTCATCCTCTCCCACCCCGGCCCCACAAGCAGAAAAAGTCTTTTCACTGCAGACTGTAGGGACCAGGGCTGGAGCGGGGGGAGGGATGAAACACAGCTCCTCCTCGGAAGAAAGGCTAACACAGCACTCTATCGTTATTCTTCGTGTACAGGGAGACACAGAGAAATGGAAAGAAACAGGGATTCAAGGACCAAGGGGATAAAAAATGCAGAGAATGTAGAGAGCTAAGCCAGAAAGGTGCAAAGACAGAAACGGGCGCAGGGACTGGGAGACAGAGAGAGATGGACATGGAGGGGGGCTGAGGTGGAAGCTGCCGAGAGCGAGTCAAAGCTGACACGGAGGGTGAAATGCAAGGAGCTGAGCCCCTGGGGTCCTGGGGGGCTTGGAGTCCTGGGGAGTCTGGAACAGAAGGGCTGGGAGCCAGGGGTTCCCAACTTGTTGGAGTGGCTGTTTATCTGAGGGAGGGGCTAGGGCTGGAATGTGTGTGTGCGCGTGCAGCCTCCTCCCTGGGCTGCTGGCCTGGCGTCCCTGGAGCTGGGGACAGGTGCCTTGCCTTTCCATGCCCTCCTCCTGAATGGGGCCAGCTGCCCTCCCACCCCCACCGCCACCCCCACCCGTGTCAGGTTCCAGGCAGTTCCCTGGGGGAACTTTGATCTGGAAAGAATGAGAGTGACCGATCTGGCTGCTCCCCAGGGCCAAGCCATGTCACTGAGACCTGGCCTGGGCTGCTCCGTGGCCTTCCCACCCACTGAGACACCAGGCGGGCCACTCTGGGGCTCAGGTGGCAGGGAAAGGGTCTTTTCCGCCTTCTCTCCACTGCCATTCTCTCTTCTATCACTAGTTCGAGCCCCTATTCATTCAGCATCCTCCCCCCACATTCACTCATTCAACAAGCACTGGATGATGGAGTCGGGACTGGGGCCACGGGACAGGAATGAAGGCGACGGGGTCCTGCCCTTTCTGGAGTCCCTGGCCTGAGGGCCACAGGGAGTCTCGCAGACACACCCAAACAGAGGTCACTACTCAAGAGCACATAAGCCCCACGCTGGAGGAGGGAGGCCAGGGAGACCAGGGAAGGGCAGGAGGGATGTTTTCCAAAGGTCATGGTGGGACAGGGAGTTAAGGTGAGGACCGGTGATGGCTTCATCAGGGACGGCTTCACAGAGGAGGCAGCATTAAAGATGGGCTCTGAAGAGCCCAAGAATGAGCAGGAGCTTGTCAGACAGGATGGCAAGTGGAAGGGACACTTCAGGCAGAGGGGCCGGCTTAGGCATAACTACAGAAGTGTGAGTTTTGTGCGTTTTGCTGGAAGGACCTTGAATGGCACCCTTAGGCATTCCCATGTTGGTGGAGGGAATCCATGGGTCAGAGGGGCTCTTTGGTTAGAGGAAGGTGACTCTGCGGGCTTACAGGGGAGGTGGAAGCTTGATGCTAGTCTTTGCCTTCCAGAGGAGGGCCTGGTGCCCCCTGAGACCTCTGGGACAAGCCTCTGGTCCCCATGAGTCACCAAAATGCTTCTGGGGAAGTGCAGCTTGTCTGTGGACTTCAAAAGGCCCTGGTGGCGGGCTCCCAAGGATCACGCCCCAGCCCAGCCCCTCACTCAGCTTGGCCCGCCTCTCTTGCCCTCCCCCCATCGCTCTGAGTGACAGGCCTTTTGCTCTGCTGGCCTGAAAGCAGACACTGCCCAGCTTGCAGGGCCCCTGGGGGAGGCCGGGTGAGCCCTAGCCTTGGAGCTCTGGCTCCTCTCGTCCTGGAGGCCACTGAGCCAGGCCCTATAAATAGCCCAGGAAGGGGGAGGGGAGGCAGGCCAGGCAGGGCCAGAGGGGCCAGGCCTTTGGGTGGGCAGTGGTGGAGGGGCAGGGAAAAGGGAGAAGGAGCCCTGAGTGTGAGCCGGGTTCTGCCCTCAGGTGACTGCGTGCCCCTCTGGGCGTCAGGTCCTCTGTGCTGCACAGCTGGCACAGGCGGGGACTGTCGTTGTAAGAGGAGGGGCCTATCTTCCTTCCTCCTATCTCTGGGTGGGTTTCCGGAGGCCCAAGGGCAGGATATGAGCGGTCAGGGCTCCAGGCTGGGCCTGTCCTGCCCCAGAGGCCACTTCCCCAGTCCCCCGTGGCTTTGGTGGGGTGCCTGCCTTTCCTGGACCTCAGCAGGCCCTCTGGGCTCTGCGGTTCCCAGGGTGGGAGTGGGGGACCGGGGTGATTTGGTGGAGACTTCTTCAGGCTGTGGGCCAGGCCTTAGGGGCTGGGACCTGAGGCAGAGGATTCTGGAAATGGAAAATGTGAGCCCAACAGCCTTATCTGGTCTGGAAGCAGCTGTCTCCCCTCCACCCCACTGCAGCCCCCGCCTCTGTGGGGAGAACCAGAGGCGCTTTCATGCAGGGATGCATGCCGGTTGCTGTCTGGGTAGCCCGGGCTTCAGCAGAGGCCTGTGGGAAATTCCTCCTCCACTAGGACTGTGGCGGGCAGTTAGATAGGCATGCGCAGAGCAGGAATGATGGGTCAGGTGCAGGGGGTTCCCAGAGCAGAGAGCTCCGGGTGCCTGGCAACAGGCAAAACTACAAGGCCTTGCCCACCACTCCCTTAGGCATTAACCCCTGGAAGACAACATCTTGGCTTCAGCCGTGTTTCAGCTCCAGACCCAGAGAAGAAGCAGAATCAGATGGAGTGACCCCATGGCTGACATCGGGACCATTGACCAATGACCCCCTGGCTCAGACCAGTCAGTGGAGACCACAGGCAGCACACCTGGAAAGCTGATGAATATTCTATCGAGATCCTCCCCTGAGACCTCAGATAAAAGCCCTCAGGGTGGAGGACCCAGCTCAGCTCTCTCTAGGGAGCACCAGCATGCCAAGCCCGGCCCGTTTTTCCCCAGGGCGCCTGTGCTCTGTCTTCTCTCTCTCCTCTCTCCTCAGCTCCAAGGGCCCTTCTTTTGCTATAACTTGTTTTCTATGCCCATTTTCTCTATGGCTCACTTCTTCTACCTCCGTGACTTTCTAAACAAACTTTCTTTTGTAGTTTGAGTGTTGCCTCTGAATTCTTTCTCTTAAAAATGATTTTATTTATAGAGAGAGGGGAAGGGAGGGAGAAAGAGAGGGCGAGAAACACCTATCAGTTGCCTCTTGTATGGCTCCAACCACGGACCTGGCCTGCAACCCAGGCACGTGTCCTGACTGGGAATCGAACCAGTGACCTTTCAGTTCACAGGCCAATGCTCAACCCACTGAGCCACATCAGCCAGGATTGAACTCTTTCTTAGCCAGACCTTAAGTGCTGAGGTTGCTGAGCTGAGGTCTAACACCTGGTGCTGCTTTTTCACCGCTAACAGGACCAACAGGGTCCAATGTTGGTCCAGGAGGGCGGGAAGCTCTGCTTTCTACTACCACCTTCCCAGATCAGGGCCACCCTTAGCATTTTATATGCAAGAGTCTTGGCAGAGTATCCAGAACCTGTACCATGTAAAAACAGACTTTCAGGTCTGGTTAAAGAGTCAGCAAGAAATGTGACACTCGTGGTCAAATTCACACACACACTCACACAGTGATACCCACACAGACATTTGACATGTGTAAGCACATTTAGACACATGACATACATGTATAGGCATGTGTGTAGTATCAACAGCATCGGGCATACCTTGATGTCTATGCTGACATGTGTACTGCAGGCATGCGTACATATGTGTGTCTATAAACACATTAATTACTACTAGCAAATGCACGGATATCCCTTCTGGAAACATGGGTACTTGCAAATGTGCACACGCCCCACATGCCACATATGTATGCCAGTCTTAGAACTGTAACTCCCACATGTTCCTCTATACAGATACCCCACACATGTATGTACAAGCACGATTCATGCTCAGGGAAACCCTCAGATACATGGGAAAAGATGAACATTATGAGTTTACATGTGTGTCCGGCACAGTGGCCCTGGGGTAGAGGGACGACCTTTAAAGAAGGGTCTGGTATGGGGGAGTTGGAGTGACCCAGGAGCAGATGTCTCTTCCCCACTGCCCAGGGTCAGCCCCGGGGGCTCTGCTCCCAGCGGTGGGGCAGAGGGCGCAGGTCCCCACTCCCGGGTCCTGGCTGGAGGTGAGGCCTGGCGCCTCCAAGACTTACCCACCCCGCGGCGTCTGCTCCTGCACAGCCTCCACTGCAGCTCCTGACTCCCTCCTGAGCACGCTTCTTGGCTCCTGAACCCAGCAACCTGGCAGGAAAAGATAAATACAAACCCTGCGTCCCCACCCCTATGGATCTCATAACAAGGCAACGGTTTCCAGGACAGAGGCTGGATTTCAGGATTTGGGAGGAGACGGGGAGGGGGGAATGGTGTGTTTGCCAGGGTGTCCAGTCCCGAAGTGTGCTCTGGAGAGTCCTCGTCAGCTTGCTCCACTTGGGTGCCTGCAGCCGAGACAATGAGGAGTGGGGCATGGCTGCTCCATGTACCTTCCCAGTTGTGAAGCCTCTTAGCTGCCCCAGCAAGCTGCGGGCTGCACTGGGGGTGTGGCAGGGCCAATGAGGGCCTGATAGAAAGTGGGTCTGACCTGGTTATGACGGTCCAACCCGAGCCCTTCCTGGCAGAGAGGCTCGGAGGGGTGAGCTGACCAGTGAGGTTGGCAGCTCTCTTTGACCCAGTGCAAAGGCTCATTTGACCTTGCAGACGGGTTCTGCGTAGCACCTGTGAACTACCCCCATGGCTTGCCATGCCCTCTAGCACGCTCTCTGTGACCCGTCTTGGTGAGTGGTACCTCCATAGTCCCAGATACCCAAGTCAGCACTGTGAAGCCATTTTTGCCTTCTTCCCCATCGTCCATCCATTCGGTAATCCTGTGGGTCTCACTGGCTTTCCAGTGGTCCTCTTTTCCCAGGCTTTCAATCACCCAGTGTTTGTCGAGCACTTTCTAAAGCTACTTGCACTCCAGGTGTGGGGGTAGATGAACAACTGAGGCAGGCAGACCCTGCTGCCCAAGGGCAGGGTCTGACACCAGCATGCAAGCGTGTGCAAGCGTGTGCAAGCGCCGCACCACGCTCGCGGACCCGGTGCAAAGGGTGGAGGTGGTGCCGGGCGGGCAGGAAGGGGCCTGCAGAGGACCGAGCCATCCCACTTCTGTCCTGCCTTCACTCTGTACGCCCTGTGTGCATTCTCAGGACCTGAGGAGTCTGGGGATTGGGTGGGACCTTCAGGACAGTGGGCTGGAGTAGAGTGGATGAGAGGTGGAGAAGTGGGAGTCATCAGCGTGGTGAACCCCTCCCGCCCCGGAAGGGTGTGCAGATATGCAGGTGAAAGGGGGACAGGCCCAGGTCAGAGACCTGGGGACCACCACAGTTAAAGGATAAGCAGCCCTGGCCAGTGTGGTTCAGTGTGTTGGGCATCCCGCAAACTGAGAGGTCGTGGTTTCAATTCCCAGTCAAGGCACATGCCTGGGTTGTGGGTTTGTTCCTAATCAGGAAACATACAGAAGGAGACCAATTGATGTTTCTCTTGCACCTCAAAGTTTCTTTCCCTCTCTTTCTCCCTCCCTTTCCTTCTCTCTAAAAAAGGGATGGGTGAAAGAACAGTTACTCTGGAAGGTCCCCAAGGAGGAAAGAGCAGGGAGGTCAGAGTCTGGAGGGAGGAAGAGGAAGGACTGGCCCTTAGGGGCTGCCGCAGGCCCATGGGGTGGGGGCCTGGAGACCTCTGGGAGCAATTCCACCCGAGTGGAGCCTCCAACCAAGCCAAGGGCAGGCAGGGGCTGCCGAGACTTGGCTGAACTTGACTGTTGCCCTGGGGTGTCACGCTGGGACCAGCACCCAGGAAGAAGTGTCTCAAATCTGGAGCCGGGGCCCTGGTTCTGGTTCTGTCTTTCTATGCCTTGCTGTGTGGCCTAGGGTCAGTCCCTTTCTCTCTAGATCCTCAGTTTCCCCATCTCAGGTCCATGATTTTAGTTAACTTGACTTCATGGTTTTGTCCTGGCAAGGATTTGATCTCACGAGGGGACTGGCAGGGGAACTCTGGAAGGCTTGTCACACATCCTGCTTCTAGCCTAGAACCAGAACAGATTAGGGACCAGCAGGCAGCTGAGGGGTCAGAGCCAGGTGAGGGGGAGCTGGGAGGGAGCTGGGAGGGCAGGCGCCAGAGCCCCCAGGACTCGGTGGGAGGCAGCCTGGCAGGCTTGCTGACATCAGGGCTGGTGAATGTGGAGGGAGTTCATCCAGGCCCATCAGCCCTCACCTCCCTCACAGCCTGGTACTGGGCAGGACCTGAGCTGGAGGGTGGGGGGAGGGGGACTGGAGCTGAGCAGCAGCCTGTCTCCACCTGGCATGGAGCCAGGTCTTGGGTGGCACTGGTCTTCATGCCCCACCCCCACCCCAGAATTGTCCTCTTCCCCCCTGCCTGCCCCCTGCCCCCCTGCCCCTCTTCCTCAGGTTCTGGTTCATCTCTCCGTATCTCCTAGGCTTGTCTCCAGCTGACTAAATGGTCTGACTCCCGAAGGAGAGGAGCTGAGGGGGATGGCTGGATTCTCGGACTCTCTGCCTAGAACCCACAGGAAGCCCATCTCTGTCCTTGACAGAGTCCCTACTTCAGCCACAGATGGAGCCCTTCCCTGCCCCCAAGCATCCCCTTTCTCTGCTCATGGTGGGTCAGGAGGGACCAGAGAACCTATGTGAGGTGGGATGTGTGGATGGACCTGGGCAGCCAGTCTCTATTGTCTCTCACCTCTTCCGCAGCATTAGGGTCCTCACCCCAGACGTCTGGCCAGCCTTCCTCCCCCTGGAGAAGAGAGAAGGCTAGACCCCTGCCAGCCACCCCCACCCCCATGCTGCTGGTCCAGGCCCATGTCCAGGTGCACATTGGCTGTGGGGCCAAGGGTCCAGCCGGACAGTTCCTCCTAACACTCCCCCACATGGTGGTTTCTTGGGTCCTGCAAAGGAAGGGACTGGGTTCTTCTGGCTGAGACCAGGGTATCTGAACTCTAGGCTTCTGAGCTCAGACCTGTAGGACCTGCAAGTGCTGTCTGGGCGGAAGCAGCAGCAGCAGTGTCTCTCCCAGTCTCTACCAGAGAGTCTACCCAGAGAAAGAATGCAGGGAGCTGCTTGGCTTATCCTGTCCAGGCAGCTCTTTGGAACCCACAAACACACACACACACATGCAACACGCACGCCTTTTGGCTCTTGACTTTCTCATGAAATAATTGCTGGAAGGCTGCTTGGATTAGGTAACCCGGCGTTGCTTCCTGTCCCCAAGGTGGAGGGGGAAGGGGGATCGGCACTCAGCATCTGTTAGGCTGATCCAGCTCCTTCGGGGCACTGCACGCCAGTCCAGGAGGTCTGTGGCCCCAACATCTTTGGAAGCCTAATGCTGCAGGACCAAGCCTTTGAGGTCTCCCCTTCCTGCGGTCATCTGGCTGTGCGTGCCCAGACACCAGGAATCCTCTAGGTGGGCCAGGCCTGAGCAGGAGAAGGCTAATGCACAGACAAGGATGGGACGTGCCCATTTTTATTTTAAATCAGTTTTACAATACAGTATACAAAGAAATTTACTGTATCTGTGCCCATAATCCTATCATCCTAAAGGAACAACGGTTTCCATTCCTCCCTTTCTTGTGAAGGGGTGGGGAGTGTTGGGAGTGAGGAAAATCTGAGTTCAGGCATGAAAGTATTGTTGAGAGGGAACGGAGGTCGGAGCCCTTGGCCTATAGATAGAGGCTAGTGGCAGGTTCTACTGGTGGGAGGGGGTGATCAGTCCCGAAGTCGTCCATCCAGGATTTGGAGATTAGTCCGTAAGCTCTTTCCTCTCTGTCTGATTTGAGCCTCTGCTGATCTCCTAACACTGAGTCCCTGGTGAGCCCGGGGCCCCTACTGAGCGCCGGCGGGAAGGGCACAAGATCCTGCTACTCGGAGTGGGACGGGGAGGGGAGAGACAGTGAGGGAACCTCACCGCCTGTCTTTTTCTCTCTTAGGTCTCATAACAGGTGCAAAAACGTCCAGGCAAAGGGCCCACGGGTGAGTATGTGCCCGTGAGAGTCAGTGCCCCGGTAGTAGAGGAGGCAGTGCCGCGCACAGGATGGGTGCGGGGACTGCTGCCGCGGCTGCTCTCAGGTCTCCCAGAGCCGTCGGGAAGTCCCCACCCCCAGGAGGGCCCGGGCCTGCGGGTTGAGGACGCCTGGGGAAAGCATAACCCACGTCTCCAAAGTAAAGTCCACTTGGCGGGGGGGGGGGGCAAGGCCTTCTTCCGGTGGGCCCGCAGCCCCTCTCCCAGGCCGCCTGCCGCTCCTCCGGGGTACGGGGAATCGGACTCAGCACTTCCCCCGCGACTTGCACCGGAGGAGCTGAGAGGCGGAGCTACCTCTTCTTAGGTGTCTCCGGGGTCCCCCCACCGCCTCACCAACCTCTCTGGTCTCCGGGGGAGGGGGTGTCAGAGCCGGCGCGGCCCCAGGCCCGCCCTCGAGGCCCCGCCCCCGCTGCCGCGCGGCGCCCAGTCCCGGGGCTCCGGGGTCCCGCCCCGCCCTCCACCCGCCCCTCCCACCGCCCCTCCGGCTAGCCCAGCTTCTGACGGCCAGTCACGGCGGAGAGCTGCGGAGTTTGGCTTCTTTCGCGGCCAGGTTCGATCTCAGTCCTGCGCACCCCGCTCGGCCATGGAGCCGGCCCCCGACGCCGCGGAGGCGCGCGCGGTGCGCGAGGCGCTGGGCCGCTACGAGGCGGCGCTGGAGGGCGCGGTGCGCGCGCTGCACGAGGACATGCAGGGGCTGCAGCGCGGCGTGGAGCGGCGCGTGGCCGATGCGCTGCGCCTGGCCAGCCCGCTGGCGCGCACCGTAGCCGAACTGCAGCGCGACAACCAGCGGCTGCAGGCGCAGCTCGAGCGCTTGACGCGCCAGGTGGAAGCACTGGGCTTGGCGACTGGGCTGTCCCCCGCCCCCGGCACACCAGGCACGCCCAGCCCTCCGCCGGCGCCCGCTGTCCCGGACCGCGCGCCCCGCCTGGGCACTGCACGTTTCGCCAGCCACGCCACCTTCTCGCTGTCCGGCCGCAGCCAGGTGAGCCTCGGGAAGCGCGGGCGCGAGCGCCGGGGAGTGGGGCTCTGCAGGTACCTCCCAGCCGACCCGAGTGCGAGTGCTGGGGGCAGTTTCTCCACTGACCGCGAGGCCTCGGTCGTGGGAGTCCGACTGCCACTTCAGAGCTGTAGGGAGCAGAGAAGCACTGTCTTAGCCGGCCTGCTGCACCTGTCTCGGGCCCCCTTCCTTCCGTGGAGCCGGGACTTGTTTGCTCCGAGTTCAGGCTCCCTCTCCCTGCTGTCCTGTGACACTAAGGGCTTGGGCGCCGAGAGCTGGCCCCTGACCGTTCTACACCGCCCGGGGCCTTGCCGGCGTGTTGGAACGGTCAGCATCCCCTACTGCCCCCCACGTTGCTGCTCCACTGAGGCCTGACGGTTGCAGTTATTGATTAACCCAGATTGAGAACTCAAGCCCTGTTGGAGGGGAGGGGAGGGGAAGGGAGGACGCAGTGTGGTCGGGTGCAGCCGGGCAGACTTGTTTAGGAACTCGCACTGCAGGGGGGAGAGGTGGAGAAACCCGCCTTGAGCAGAGTCTAGGTTCCTGAGCTCAGTGACGGCCAGAGGCCCCCACCGCGTGGGGGTGGGGCAGAGGCGGTTGCCGGCCAGTCACTGCCCTGAGCACGGGGACCTCTGGAGTGGCTGGTCAGAATGTTTCCATGGTGTGTGCAGTGGCTCTTAGGTGAGATTTTCCACCCTACTCAGGCATGTGCTCTGGGGTTGGGTTTCCAGGGCCTGGGTGTGAGAAGTCTGCACCGCACCTGCTGCCCCTCATAGGTTCAATCCATCATGCCCTCTGATCTCCTGTGTGGGTGGGGCTGCACTTTAGCGGGACAGGGGGAGGGGACCAGATTAGCCCTCACCCCTGGAGGTCCCCACCTGAGTGGTAGATAGCCCCAAACAGAGCAGTACCAACCGTGCAAGCAGCTAGAACAGATGTACTGCCCCAAACAGAATCATCCCTGCCCAGGGGATGTCCCAGTTGCTGCTGGTGTAGACTCGGTGCTGTAGGAGCTGTGCAGCATCCTCTGCAAGACTGAAAAAACTCCCGGTCCAGAAGGGAGCCTGGTGGGTGTGTGGAGGCCCCCTGGGTGCTGAACTAAGGGAGCTGGGCTTTGTCCCCAGGGTGTGAGAGGCGCTTAAACATGTGTGCACTGGTGGCAGAGCCCTGGGCGTCCCAGTGCTCTGGGCGAAGTGTCTGGAAATATGGATACATTTAATTCTGTCCAGTGAGTATGACACTACATGTCCATGGTATAAAGTCACCACCGCGGGCTCACAGGTGCCTAATAAACGGTGTCATGGGCTGTTCCCGAGGTTTTATTGTAGCCTGCATTTGCTACTCGTCTGCTCGTGGAAGCAGCTGCCCAAGTTTTAACAGCAATACCCCCAGAGCCATACATGTGTGTGTATGTATACATGTACATATGTGGGGGGATTCCCCCCAGTCATCCAACTTTTCAGTGGGAGTTGACTATGACCACCTGAGGTGAGCTAGTCCTCTCAGTTAGGGGAGGGGTGGGTGAAAGACTCCGGGCAGGGGAAGGACAGGGTCCTCCTGTATCTGGCAAGCTCCCTCAAGGATGGACGACGGGTTGGTCCAAAGAGAGAAGACAGTCATAACTGGCGCGGTGGGGAGTGGATGGAGAGCTGGGGCTGCCTTGGAGCGGGATCTCAGAGGGAGACTCAGCAAGGCGCACTAGTCTGTGGACGTGAGTCGGGAGGCAGAGGGAGGAACCCTGCCTGGGGGTCTGCTGGGTCACAGAGCTGGTGGAGCTGCTGCTGAGAGTGAGGGGGGTGGGGCGCCGAGGGTCGAGCTGCCCCTGAGCAGGTGGAGTCGCAGATCTGTTGCACCGAGAGTGGCCAGGGCCACGGGGCGATATCGGGGCAGAGCTGGGAGGTGAAGCTCTAGAGTGGGTGAGTCTGCAGTTGTGCAGAAGGAGACGGTGGGCAGGAGGCCTGGGCAGAGGCTTGGGCTCGCGCCGCGCCACACGCTTGCTGCGGCCCCTGCATGTCCTCCCACACGGAGCTGCCAGAGAGCTAAAAGTCCCTGGGGAGCCCACCTTTCGAATGAGAGGGAAGAGCCCTCAGGAAGGAGTTGGGGGTCAGCAGCGATGCTGCAGTGACTGGAGGAAGAGGATGGATACACGGTTGGGGAGTTGGTTGTGGACTTGGGAAAGGTCTGGGGCGAGGGGGAACGGTAAGCATAGCTGAGTACCGTGGGTAGAGGGTGGCCAGGATCTCCAGTGGGGTCAGAGGCCTTGCAGCCTCCACGTGGCTCCCGGGCCTGAGGCAGCTTCCCTCCACCTGACTAGAAGACTGGTCCCCACTTCCCATGCAACGCACCTCTCAGAAGCCCCGACATAGGCTTCCAGCCAGTTTCTGGCAGTGAAGGGGGCTGTGTGGAGCCCCCTCCCCGCCACCCCCCCACCCCGCCACCCCACTCATGCGCTGTGACCCACAGTGTGTAATCTGGTGCTCGGTCCTGAACAGGGAGCCAGGGCTCCAGGGCAAGACTGGACAGGGTCAAGGCTGGGTGCAGGGCGTTCTGGGTGTGAGGGTCTCATTCGCACACTCTAAGTGGTGGCTCTGGTCAGGCATTGTGGAGGCTGGTGCTATGCCGCCCCTCTGTAACAAGCAGTGAGATTGGGGGACCCTTTTGCACCCTGCTGCTTTAAAGCGGAGACCACAAGAGTTGGAGGTGGGCCCTGCTCAGTGCATAAATGTGCCCCAAACTCAGTGCAGAAAGCATTGATCCTGTAATCAACTTCTGGGTACACAAACCTTGACCTTGCTAAGGACCTTGCTCATCTGGCTTAGACAGGTCTGATGGGAGCCAGGTAGTGAGCGGACAGAAGAGCAGCCAGGGAGGCTCTGGGCGGAGGGAGAGCACAGGGCAGTTGGTGGGGGTAACCAGGGAGGACTCCCTGTGGGAGGCCCGAGTCCCTGGAGCAGACAGCTGGTTTGGGGGCATTTGCTGTGAGGCTCTGGGGCCATCTCCTCCCAGCTAGACCTCAGATTCCTTGTAGCTAAACCAAGGGGACTGGCCCAGCCCGCTCCGGCCTCTCCCACTGAGTGGGGTAAATAGTTTCAACAGTGACATCAGCCCAAACTGTTCACAGAAGTGGCCATAGAGCCACAGCTGTGGTCTGGCCTGCGGAGGAAGCCAGCTGGGGGGCCGCAGTGGGTGGCAGCAGCCTGAGGCCAGGCCAAGCCCTGGAGGCTGGGCCGCAGTTGTTCCCTGGAAATGTCCTCACTGCTGAGCTGGAGCCACTGGGCCCCCACGGCCAAGGTAGTGAAGTCCCTTAGGAACGACTGCCAGGAGTGAGGTGTCAGGCCGGACCATGAGAGAAACCAGACTCGCCTTATCTGCCTTCCTTTCCCAGACACATTGTGTGATAAGGGAGTTAAATGCTTTGGGGAGAAGTTTGAATTGAGTCTTTAAAACTAGTGTGAGCAAGGAGGAGGGCAGGCGTGTTAACGGGTTTGGAATAGGGGTTCTGTGCGGACGGGGGCTGTGCTGGGCACACACATGGGCTCTGTGTCCACACGGGAGCCGGCGTGGGGTCAGGCAGTACCGAGCGTGCCTGAAATACCACTCCTGCTCTTTTTTTTAAGATTTTATTTATTTATTTTTAGAGAGAGGGGAAGGGAGAGAGAAAGAGAGGGAGAGAAACAGCAATGTATGGTTGCTCCTCACATGGCCCTCACTGGGGACCTGGCCCGCAACCCAGGCATGTGCCCCAACCGGGAATCGAACCGGGACCCTTTGGTTCCCAGTCCACACTCAATCCACTGAGCTGCACCAGCCAGGGCCCACTCCTGCTCTTACAAGTGTCTAAGAACTTCCCCAGTGAGAGGGTCACGGAAATCAGACTTGCCACATCCCCAGGCCCTGTGAGGGAGCCTCCCTTTCTGGAAACAAAGCCCAGATGGGGCGCTTGGGGGTGCTACAGCCAGGTCAATAGGACCAGTTCCTGTCCCCAGGTCTCTCCAGTGGTTTCTCCCAGGCACACAGAGGTCTCTCCCTGGCTCCCTTCCCCATGGCCAAGGCAGGCTACCCCCACCAAAGGAACACCCCTGGGAGAACGAGCAGAGGCCTCCATGGGTGGGCTTGGGGACTAAGGGAAATGCTACTCCAGCCCAGCTTGGCCCCTTGGTTTACGGGCTCAGGTCCTGCTGGGGTGGATACCCCTCTCACACCTTTTCCTCCCCCTCCTCTGAGTAGGGTGGCTCAGCCTGCCGTAAGTCCTGGGAGGTGAGTTTGTCTTGAGTTGTCCTTGCTGCCCTCTGCGAGGCCAGAGTGCTTCATGGGGTAGGAGACCCGGACCTTGACTCTGCTCGGTGCCTTCGGTCTCAGTGTGAGGCTAGGGGTGAGGCTTGTGTGGTGGTGGGTTGGAGGCTGGTCTCTGAATAGCCCCTTGGCTTGAGGTGTTGGCGGGGCCCTTTCCTTGGGGGAGGAGTGGCTCCGGGCACAGGGATGGAGGAGGGAGGGCCAGGTGAACCTGGGAGTCTGGGCTCAGCCACTACCCGATGCAGAGGGTCCCCCCCAGCATGAGTTCGCCCTATGCCCTTCCCCTGGGCCAGAACCTCCTTCCTGTCTGGTTGTGGTGTCCGGTCCCCTGAGGCATCATGGGGGGTGTGGGCCTGACAGGCAGGGGCAGGTGTCTAAGGGGGTCCCCCCACCCCATAGAGACCCACATTCCTGGGAAAGTGGTTTCGCCATCAGCCTTTCCCTCCAGGCCCCTGCCTGGACCTGTGGAACCTGTTGGACCAGAGCAGGGTGGGTGGGGGGACATGGAGACCCCGGAGCTGGGTGGAACCGGGTGACAGGTGGGGGCTGGGGTTCAGGATGGACCGTTTCTCCACCTCCTGCTGACTTGGCTTCAGGTTAGCAATGGCATGGCTCTAGGGGCGCCCTCCCCATGCTGGGCTGCCAGGAGATGCACCCCCACCTTCTCCACTGTTCCTTGGAGTAGCTGGCCCCTCCCCCTCTGCCCTCCTGAATCAGAAGTTGAAGGGTCACAGCCTTTCCAGGGCCAGGCTCTGAGTCCTGTCTTTCCTCACTCTCCCAGAGACCCCGCCCGCAGAGGGGCCCCTCAACCCGCTGGAGCCTTTTTGCAGCCTACACGTGTCCTATCCCTTCTTCTGAAGGAGCCCCTCGAACCCCTTCGTCCCTCTCCCCTCACAGCTAAAGTTACTACAAGGTCTCCCCGCCTTCTGTGCCCTCCCCCCACCTCGTCTTGATTCAGTCCCTGAGCAGTGCCAGTGACCTGTTTTTTGCTAAACCCGATGGATGCTTTTTAGATCTGATCTTGGCCTTCTCTTCCTTGACCTGAGGCCACCTTTGGCTGCCGCCAACACACCGGGCTTCTGGATACACTTCCACCTGCCTTTCTGAACATTCTCCTGGTTTCCTTCCCACCTGCCCGAGGGCTGCTCTCACTCTCCTCTGCAGATGCCTCTCCCGCCCCTTGGTGCCTCACCCCTGGCCCCGTCAGCTCCATGCTAGCTCTTCCTCTGCTGTGCTCTGGATTTGAGACTCCTCCTTCTTCCTTGTTTGCCTGACCTCCCTCCTAAACGTCAGGCTCAAATATCCAGCTACTTCCTGACCTCAGCTCCCTGATGCCCCAGGGCACCTTACCCTTGTCAGTTCTCAAGCTGAAGTTCTTGTTTGCCCACTGGTGCCCCTTCCCTTCCTGGGCTGCCGCTCAGACCCGAAGCCCAGGCTGGGAGGAGGAGCGGCATCCACCCTGTCCTCCCTCCACGCCCACTCACTCTCCCCAGAGCTCCGAGTCCTTCTCGCACTTCGCTCCCCCACTGCCCCATCTCCGCTCCCCGCTCCGCACCTGAGGTCAGTGAGGGGGCTGGCCGCCTGGTTCCCTCTTCCGTGCACTCTCTGGCTTCTAAAGGATGTTCCTAAAAACACAGAGGTGATGACCTTGAGCTCCTTCTTGTTCAAGGACTCAAGTCCAAGTTCTTGGGGCTGGCACTTTGGGCTGCATGGTGCTTCTGTTGCTGCTGGGTCAGAATGCTTTGTGCCCTGATGTCCACCTGCTTTTGCAGACACTAGTCACTGCTGGGAATGGCCTCCTCTCCTTGTCCACCTGGTCTACTCTAGACGTGGCTCGGGCACCCCTGCCTCTGGGAAGCCCTCCCCGACCTGCTGGGCTGGAGGAAGTCTCTGTGAGGCACGCACCCTCATGCCGCCTTGGCGCCGGCCGCTGTGCTCACAGCCCGGGCTCCCCCGCCGCCCCGACTCCTCCGAGCTGGGCTTGCCGCCTCTCGCACTGGTTGCAGGAGTAGCTGAGCCTTTGGGGTCCAGGGAAGGGCTTTGGTCACCTGGAACCTTATAGACAAGGGACCAGCCTGGGGTCATCTAGGGAGAGATACAGCCTACCTCTCTCAAGCCCTCCATTGTGGGTTCTCAGTAGAATCCCTGGGAGGGGTCTGCCTTGGCTCCTCCCCTGCCACACAGACACCCTGAGCCCACACCTTCCCTCATGCCAGAGGAGCAGGACCACAGTTGAGGAGGAGAATGTCCTTCCTGGCTACAAATCTTGGCTGTAGCCTTGCACTGTGTACATCCCCTCTCTCAGCCCTCGGGCCCCGTCTGTAAAATGGGGCTGGTAGCACCTATTTCCTGGGAGAGCAGGAAAGCAAGCTGGTATAAGCGGCCTGCCCAGAAGAGAGGACTGACGCTTGGTAGGTGCTCAGATGGCGCTTGCATAGCCTGCTCCCATATTTCAAAGAAACTGACACCCAGAGAGGGCAGGACCTAACCCAGGCCAGCTGGTGGTTGGCGGCACTGCCAGGACGCCGGGCTCCCCACTGGCTCTTGGTCTTGGCTCTCCGTCTGCACCCCTCCACTTCCACAGCGTGGCGTGGATGGGGGAGCCCTGTGCTCAACTTCCGGGCAAACCCTATGACCCTGCATCCAGTGGGAAGGCCTCAGCAGGAGGGCCCCGGGGCCATCGCTGGCCCAGAGCAAGCTCATGTCTGTCTCTGGGTGTCAGCTGCTCCCACGCAGGCCACCACGCCAGCCTGCCCGGCTGGGGTGAGCTGGAGCCAGGCTCTCCCTTTCGCAGTCACCTGGTCAGCCTGGGGTAGGGGTGCGTCCATCACACTTACTCCTTTGGCACTTTCTGTCTTGACCTTTGTCCCTGGCATTTTTGGGTTCTGAGATGAGCCCAGTGAAGTGTTGGCCTCCCAGGACCCCAGGGGCTCAACAGCTGGGGCTGGGTCCGTCCCAGCTGGCCGTGCACCTTTGGCCCACACGGTGTGTGCTGGGGGCCAGCTCTCTCCCTGGTGGGTGTTGTTTGCCCTGCCAGAATCAGGAGGGGCTTTGAGGGTTGATTTGGGAGGTGGGCAGCCAGCCCCAGCCGACTGGGCCTTTGTGGTATTTGTGTCTCCATAGAGTGTGGATCTTCAGGATGAAGCCAGCGAATCGGAGATGAGGAGGACCTCAAACTCGTGCATCGTCGAGAACGGGCACCAGCCAGGGGCAGGTAGGGGCTGACGGCAGAAGTGGGTGGATGGGTAGCTTTGGGAGTCTTGGCGGCTTTGCACCTGTGCCTGGCCATCCTTTGGCTGGGTGGGGGGACTTGAGCCTAAGCCACAGCCATGGAGAGGCTGCCAGGAGAGCAGCCGCATTTGGGATGAAGCAGACGTGTTCAGCACAAGGGGAAGTGGGAGATCTTGGAAGGTGGTGAGCTGTCTGTTTCTGGAGGAGTGCAAGCTGCAGCTGTCTGTGGAGCTGTCTGAGCCTGAGCGGGGCAGAGGGTGGGCTGACGGGCAGAGGGTGCTCACAGGCCGTGAGGGGAAGTTGGGGCAGATGTCAGCTCCGGTTGGAATGGTGAGAACTCCCCATTCAGAGGAGCTCAGGGAGGCTGGAGTGGTCAGGGAGGCCTTCTTGGAGGAGGTGAGAGGAGGGTTCAGGGTGGCTGGAGCCCTTCTGGGGCATCTGAGGCCTCTATGGATGCCGTGGCTGACACCTGCTATCCCCCCTCTTGTCACATGTTCCAGGTCCAGGTGATGGACCCCCTGAGACCGCCCAGACCCTCCCAGCACCAGAGCTCCCCAAGCCTCGCCCCATGAGCCTCTCCTTGGGGCCTCCCCACCAGCCAGTCACGGCTGTCACGCGGGTCTCCGAGAGGTTTGCTGGGGAGACTTCAGCCATGGCTCTCTCACCCACATCTGCTGCCATCCTGGGGGGCCTCAGCTCAAGCCCCAGTGAAGCCAACAAACCCTGGACTCCCAGTCCCAGTGGTAGGAGCAGGGGCTTGGGGGCAGACCCCAACTCTGGCCTGGGAGGGTGGGCAGGGGCTGGGGGCGCGGTTAGCTGGAGACTCAGAAAATCTGGGGCCAGGCCCCAGCTCCCCGGCCTGTCACAGCGAGTCCCTTCTCTGGCCGTGTGCACCCTCCCGTGGGGCCCATCCTTGCCAGACTTGCCTCCCAGAGAGGCCACGAAATAGCATCGTCCTTTGCAGGGGACAACCGTGGTCTCGATTATAGGCTGAGGCTGTGGTTGGAAGGTGGCCTTTTGCCCTGCACATTTGGGCATAGTGCCTGCCCTGCGCCCAGGCCTGACTTGGGCCTGTGGTTGGGCCTCAGTGGTAGACCAGGCTGGGGCGGCGCAGGCCTTGAAAATGAGTGTTCGGGAACAGTGTTAGCTGGATACATTGCACGGGAGGCCCTGGGCCCTGTGCTCTTCAGAGCAGGCGGGCACCCATCAAAAGCCCTTTTACGTCATTGCTTTAAGTTCCCAGCCTCCATTTCCCTCAGCTCTTGGCTGAGGCGGGGCTGGCTGGGCCCAGGGGTCCTGCCTGTGTGTGGAGTGGCACTGGGTAAACAGAGCAGGGCCGGGCAGATGAGGGAGGCAGGCAGGGGCTGGCCCTCCCAGAGACCAGAGTTGGTTATTTCTGTCCCTCCCTTTGTCCTGCAGAGAAGAATTCTTCTCTCCCACGGCCCTTGTTCGGCTCTGGCTATGGGGCAGTGACAGCAGGCAGGAGCAATGACAGGTGAGTCCAGCCGTGCTCCTGGGGGGTGGGGTCCTCGCTCCCTGGGGGTCATTTGGGCTTTGCCCTGGACCCAGCTGCCCAGGCCGCCTGCAGGGAGCTCCCTGCGCCCACTGCAGGAGGCGGTGCACTCCCTGGCCTGTTGCCTCCAGAGTGCCGGGGCGGCAGGGCTGCTGGGTGGGACGGAGCATGTGCCATGGCGGCGGGGCTTGGTGGAGTTTTGTTTGGAGGAGTATGGCAGCAGGCTGTAGGCTGGTTTCTCGATGGACCCTTCAAAGCAAGTCTGTCAAGAGATGGGAGGGGTGTCTCAGTCCCCCTGGAGGAAGGAGGGTAGGAAGGTCCCCCGTTCTCCCTCAGAGCCGGGCTGCTTCCTGCCCGGGGGCTGTGGTGGTGCCCAGAGAGGCTACAGGTTGGGGTGGGCCCAACAGGGGCTGCCCGGTGCCTCAGGCCTCCTCCTGGCCTCTGGGTGTCCCCATGTCCCCCCAGGCTGGCTGGACTGTGATTGGAGATGGGGGTGGGGGGCTGGCTTGGCTTGCTTTCTTCTTTGCTTTTTAATAATAAAATAATTGTGACTCTCTGGCCAACTGTTGGGGGAAGGCAGAAACAAAGGGGGTCTTATCTGTTGGAGGTGGAGGAGGGGCGTCTGGTTCTGGTGGGACTGGCTCTGGGCACAGCTGCTGCCTGAGAGGACACCCCCTGCCCACCTCCCACTGATACTCTCGCCCAGTGAGGGGCCCATTCTTCCTGAGCTGACTGGGCTGGCCAGTTCAGAAAACCTGCCCAACCGGTCAGAGCCTGGAGGGCCTGGAGCAAGCGGCGCTTTCTCCTTTCTACCTGCCACCAGAGCCCCCCACCCCCCATTTCTGCCTCATTTCACCCTCAGTGGGGAGGAGGAGCCCATGTGACCTAGTGACAACTAGACCTGTGTTCCTGACTCGGTGATTCTCTCCTCAGCCCACCTCTGGTGACACCACCCCAGTCGCCCCCCTCCCCAAAGCTGCCCACCACCACTCAGGCCCATCGGCAGGGGGAGAGTCGCCGGGAGCTGGTGAGGTCGCAGACGCTGCCCCGAACCTCCAGCGCACAGGCCCGGAAGGCTCTGTTTGAGAAGTGGGAGCAGGATGCAGTGGGCAAGTACGGACACCGGCCCCAGGCCAGGCCGGGCTCACAGATAGGCCCAGACCCAGACTGGGGCCAAGCAGGCACAGCACAGGGGGCCTTTCTAAGGGGTGGCCTCTTGGGCAAGACACAAGATCAGGGCTGGGCCACGGGGTGGGCTGGGGGCAGGGAGCCTGGCAAGGCCCAATGAGAGCCCTCCTCTCTCCTCAGTTCCCAGAGTTGGAGCCCCTTTGGTTTCTGGGAGTGACGGGAAGACAGGAGGGTGGGAGACGGGGATTCCCACGGGAGCAGGGAAGGGGCACGCAGGACCCAAGTGCCCCGCGGTCCTCCATCAGGTTCAAGCTGCCTGCTAGAGATGGGATCCGCCCTTGCACATTTGTCCGGCCCTCCCGTCCGAGCCCGGCAGTGACTCCTGCTGCTTGCGGGGTGCAGCCCAGCTGGTGGTGATGAAGGCCCCCCCGAGCTGGATCTGAAGGCTATGACCCTCCATGCCCCAGTGAGGGAGATGGACCCAGGCCCAGACAATTTCATCTCAGCCGTTAGGGAGTGTCCTTGGGGCCCAGAGGAGGAAACCATCCTAGGCTAGGAAAGAGCCATCTGCGCGTGGATGGCCTCAGAGGGAGGCTCAGGAGGAGGGGCGCGGTTGGGGTTAGAGGGTTCTCAGGGGCACCTAGAGGCTGGAAGGGGGGCGGTCCTGCTGGATACCATCCAGGGTGGCTGTGGGGCCGATATGTGGGGCTCATGCCTGGACGTGGCCGTGGCGGGTGCGGGAGGCTGTGTACTGACAGAGGGTCGCCCCCCGGGGAGCAGAGCAGGTCGGGTCGCTTCCCGGCGGTGTGGGAATGGCTGGGGAGGAGATGGCTGCTGAGGGCTGGCCCCCACAGCAGGCTGCGCTCTCTCACAGGGGGAAGGGCGAGGCCCGGGCCAAGCTGAAGCGGTCCCAGAGCTTCGGGGTGGCCAGCGCCAGCAGCATCAAGCAGATCCTGCTTGAGTGGTGTCGCAACAAGACTCTCGGCTACCAGGTGAGCCCAGGGCCCCACCCCGGCCCCTGGGATGTTGGCCAGCAGCTGGGCTAAGCAGCGCCCCCTGCTTTTGGTCCCCTGGCCAGGGCAAGAACCACAGGTGAGGGTAGAGGGTAGGAGCCAGAGAAATCGTGCCTCCCCAGTGAGCCCCCAGCAAACCCAGGAGTCCTGTACCCGGGCCGGTGCGGGCTGAGGTCTGGCGACCATGGCGGTGGCTGCGCTGGGTGGACGGTGGACCTTGGGGAGGGCCTGGGAGAATCTGCCGGTGGGGGTGAATCGGGCAGGGCAGTGAGGTGGGGCCACACGCCCCTCACCTGCCTGCATGGACCCCGCCTTGCGTGCAGCACGTGGACCTGCAGAACTTCTCCTCCAGCTGGAGCGACGGGATGGCCTTCTGCGCCCTGGTGCACTCGTTCTTCCCCGACGCCTTCGACTACAGCGCCCTGAGCCCCACGCAGCGGCAGAAGAACTTCGAGCTGGCGTTCACCATGGCTGAGTGAGTACATGGCAGTCCCACTGGCTGCCAGCCCCCGCCCTGTCCCCGAGCATGACTCCTGCCTGGGGGAGCACAGGGTGGGCAGAGTACGGGCAGCCGTCCGCAGAGCGAGGCCCTGAGGCCCTCCAGCATGTCTGCGTCCAGGCTCTCTTCTCGGTGCACCTGCTGGGTGGTGGCCTCTGGGGGGTGGTCTGGGAGACCAGCCACAGGCAGGGCTTGGTGGGCAGTGGGATGAGGCCCCTCAGAGCACTGAGTCCGTCCTCCCGGGGCTGGTGGAAAGATGCAGTTGCCTGGGCGAGCCACAGATGCTGATCAGCTGGAAACTGAACAACATCTGCCATTTTAAAAACGTCTCCAATAAGTAGACTTTTGCTTCCCTAAACATTGTTCCACTGTTTCATATGAAATCACCTACCTTCTTAAGCCCCTCTCATCGGGAGAAGAGGGGGTACGGGCAATTCTGGGATCAGGCGGTGCGTGGGAAGTCAGTTGGGGGCTTGGTTACTGCCTGAGGGCAACCCCCAGAGCATCAGGAGCACGGTGAAGTGGGGGTGCATCCACCCTGAGTCAGGGAGGGACTCCTCACAAAGGTGCAGCAGGAGTGAGGGGAGGATCCAGGTGCAATGCAGTGCCCTCGGGCCAATGAGCCCGATGTTACAGGAAACTGGGGGGCATAGCTGTGTCCAGAGGGCTGGCTGGTAGGAGCTGTGCTTTTGGGCAGTGGATGTGACCAGCTCATAGTGACCTGGCAGAGAGGGAGCTGGGGGGGCACTTAATACCCTGTCCTCACCCTCCTCCTGCCTCCGTGCCAGGGCCTCTTGTTGGGTGGACACAGGCAGGAGGCAGAGGGCAGGGGGCTGTCACTGCGGTCTGTGGGAGCCCCAGCGTGGCACTGATGAGGGTGGTCAGGGCCGCCTGATGCTGAGACTTGCAGAGTTAAGGGGAGGAAGGCCAGAGGGAAGGAAGGTGTCCCCAAAGCAGTGTTTCCTGGAGGACACATTTCTCACTCCCTCCTGCCCACCCACCTGCCTTTGTGCCTGTGATTTAAGCCTCTGCGACAGACCTCTGTCTGCGGTCTGTGTGCCCAGTGCCCGTGTCCGGGAGGCGCTCTGCTGTGCTTGCTGAGCAGGAGGAGCCCTCTCCTGGGCCTTGGCTGGCCTCCTCACTCCATTCCCTGCCCTCCCTCCCATCCCCCACACCCACCAAAGCCAGGCCAGGGAAGGAGTCCGAGCCAGCAGGTGACGAGACCCGAGACCCGCACTTGGTCCTGAAGGGCTCGCCTGGAGCCAAGGCGGCCGCCCCTCAGAGCAGCAGCCCACGCCCTGGGGACAGAACGGAGACCTGGCTGCTGGTGGCTGCCTGGCCCGAGTTGCTGGAACATGAGCATGGCCTCCGTTGTGTTGTCTCGGATGACGTGCTTGGCCTCTCAGCCCCCCTTGGGGTCATAAGAACTGCTTGTATACTTTAAAAGCCTTCTCTTTCTTGGCTGCTTGGGATTAGCTGTCGTCCTAATTGCAGAAACAGCTTTGGATGGAGCGTGTTATGCAACTGGATCCAGACGAGGGTGAAGTAGAGCCAAGTGCACGATGTTGGGGAGGGGCGCTCCCCCAGGATGAGGCCCAGCTTTCTGAAGCCTAGAAATGGGGACAGTCCAGAATCAGAGTCTGCAGGGCCAGGTCTCTGCCGTGGGCACCCCAAGACCCACCCCAGTGGATGAGGCCACACTGGCTTCCAGAGTTCTCCATCAAGTCCAGTGGGCCAGGCGGTGCCAGCCCAAGCCCCGGCTGCCGTGGTCACATTCAGCCCTGGATCCGTGGCAAGGAGAGGGAGGCCCTGGGCCACGGGTGGCGGCCCTGCACCCCAGCTCGCAGGGGACACAGCTTCCTTTGGCTGCCAGAGCCAGAGTGACTTGTGGCTGTGCTTTCCCGGCGTGATTTTTGCGCTCGAGGAGCCTCCAGACTCCAAACAGATGTTTCGTCTGTTCCCAGCCTCGGAGAGCGGTGGTGGGCACTGCTCCAGAGTTCTCCTCCCTCCTCCCCAGAGTAAACAGTGGGGCTGAAAAGCTTGGCCCTGCCTCCTGTGGCCTGGGTCTGCTCCCGGCTGGGGTGAAGGGGGGATGGTCTGCTAGGCCCTGGCATGAGTTCTTGTTTTTCTGCTGACTCGAGGGGGCCAGGACTTGCTCAGAGTCTGGGGAGGTGCCTCCTCTCATGAGTCACCCGAGAGATTATCTCGGGGGCACTAAGCGGACAGGGCTGGGAAGGTGGACCCGCCTGTCCGAGGCTTCCTGGGAGGGCAGCAGCTTGGGTCCCCAGTTACTTGGACAATAGGCTGCTTAGAGAAGCTGGAAAGAAGCACAGGGACACCTGCTTGAGGATACTGTCAACCAGTGTCTGACATCCTGTAGGTTTGCCAGCCAAAGCCCAGCTGACACACGGGGCAGTCGGAAGCCGTCAAAAGCCACGCAGGTGGGAGGCTGGAGCTAAGAAACGCGATTTGGGAGCAAGCAGTGTGGGAGCAGAGGAGCCTGGGCTTTCGTGAAGGGACAGGAGGACACAGACAGGGCCTCCAAACATTGGGTCCACCTCACACAGGAAGGAAAAGTTTCCAGATCCTTCCTCGAGCAAGGGCCTTAAAAGCGCAGAGACGCAGCAGAAACCTGCAGAGCAAAAGCAGCTTGTGCTTCCCCTCCCCCCCAATAATTTACGGTCCCAAAGATTCCCTGTGGCCTAATCTGTGTGAGCGGATGTGGTGTTGACAGCAAAATGAGCTCCTTTAGTGGGACAGGTGTTCAGGACTTGGAAAGCAGGAGGACCAGCCCCTTTTATGGGTACTTGACCCTCTGCGCCTTGCTCCCCTCATCTCCCATGGAGCCAGCCATGCGGCCCGAAGCTCCCACTTGCCCTGCGGGGAATGCGCCCTGCTCTCGGGTTACGCTGAGCAGAAGGGGCTGGCAGGCTATTTGTAGTGTCCATGTGTCTCTGCCTAAAACCAGATAGGAGGCTGCAGTCGGGCCTGGCATCCTGCTCTTAGAGAAGGCTTAGATAAATAAAAATAACCCTTCCCCCCACTCCTTCCCCCTTACAGGCCCGCCCTGCAGTTGCCGAGGATCATAGTAGACTAGAGTAGGAGAAACACCCCCAGCCCCTCTGAACCCCAAACAAGGCGGGGCTAAGTAAACTCACTTAAAACGGCTAGTGCACAGATGTTGTCTCCCGTTCTTCTACGTGGTGACGTTTGAAGTGATTTGTAGTTTCTGCTTCGGACTAGTCCATGTTGTTTGAATTACTTAAAACAAGCTTGTATTGTTTATACAAAAGCAGGTTGTTGGTTTTTGTTGGTTTTTTTTTTTTTAATTTAAAAGGCAATTGGGGCCTCTTATATTTGAGACTTAAATATTTTTGCAAAAGTTGCCGATCATCATTTTTCTTTTCTCATCTCCTGTCTCGTAAGCTGTGTTCGCAGCTTCTGCCATCTCGCCCTTACTGTCGGGGCGGGGCGGCCGGGGTGTGGACCGGGTGGATGTGGCCCAGTCCCCTGTCTGTCTGCTGGGGAAGCCGGGACCCCGCCCCCTGCTACCTGGGCAGTAGCGGGTGACGCCAGGGTGACACCAGGGGGAGGCCTGAGCGCCAGTGCTGACCGCCACTCTGATCTCGAAGACCGCTGGCTGGGCAGGGATGTCATTCCCTGAGGGTCAGTGCAACCCCTAGAATAAAGAAGAGGGTCAGCTCGCTCTCCTTACACAGGCTGGACAGCATCTGGGACGTGCCAGCAATTCTGGATAGGTTCCTTGAGGGGGACAAGAAAGAAATTAGAACTGGCTCTGCGGATGGGGTCCCAGATACCCTCTGGGGGCAGTGGGGGATCCAGAATATTTAGTTGCAGGGAAAGACATGGATATGAAGATTGTCTTCCAACAGGGCTTTGTGCATGTGTGTGTGGGGGGGGGGAGGGGCGGAATTAACCTGAGAATAGCCTTGTGAGACCCATAAGTGTAAAGTGTGAAGAGTATGAGAAATATAGGGAAAACTTTCTCATGGCCAGTGCCACCTGCAGAGGGATTCGAACTGTCTTTGAAGGAAGTGAGGCCCCTGCCCGGGACCTGGAGGTGAGCAAGCCAGGGCAGGGCCTTCCCGGAGACAGCTGGTGCTTCTGGTGGTGGTGTTCTTAGGATGGTACTTCAGTTCTCTCCCAAGGCCGAGGTTCAGGGTACTAACGCTGCCCGCATTTGATGGGAGGACTGCCGAGGCCGCGCTGTCTGGGCTGGTACCGTAGGCACATATGCAGAGCCTGCTCACACACGCCTGGGCTCCTCTGACAGCAGCCCTGGGAGGGCAGGAGGGCAGGGAGGTGCTCTCCCTGAGCTGCAGGTGAGGAGCAGGGCACCGGAGGCTAAGTGATAGCTCAGGAAGGTTAACTCAGGTCCCCAGAGGGCTCTCAGAAGAACTCGGGTTTTCAGACCTTGACCATTGACAAAGTACCTTTGCATGCCTGCCCTTGTCAGAGCGCCGACTTTCCTGACACCGAGCCCTGCTCTGGCCCGACCTGGGGAGCAAGGGTGCCCGCTCATTGGGCCAGAGCACACGCCACCCCACAAAGCTGTTGGATTCTCTTACAGGCCGCCCGCTCCAGACCGAGGGGGAGGTGGCAATGGGATCTGGGACAGATGTCTCCATTTCGCCTTGACATTTAGTTTCTGATAGGAGGCCTGGCATCAGGCCAGTTGGGCCCTGGGCTAATGTCATGGTCCTTGTCTTTGGAGCACGCGAGCCCAGGCCTCGGCAGGGACTGGAAGGAGGTGCTACGTGAACCGTGTGGACGGGTTCGCGGGCTCTGGGGTACAAGGCACATGAAGACACACCGCCTCCCAAAGAGCAGCAGACAGGAAGCCTGATGGGAGGAGGAGCAGAGGCAGGAGACTAACTTTCTGCCGAGGAAACGGCACAGAAAGGTGAAGCCGCTTGTAGGGCCAGAATCTGAACTCAGCTACCTAGATTTCATATTTGGGCATGGTAATAGAAACAGCAACAATAATTGCTAACGGTTATTGAGCTCTTTCCATGTGCCAGGCACTGTTCCATCCTGTGCGCATGGGTTAGCTCACTAATCCTGACGCCGCCCCGTGAAATGGTTACCATCCCAGATAGGATCACTGAGGCCCGGAGACGTTAAGTCTCTTGCCCAAAGTCATGTAGCTAGTAAGGATGGAGGTGGGACAGGAACCCTACCAGTCATGCACTTAGTGACCAGGGCAAAAAAGACTGGGGACCCTTGGAGCTACCAAAGCACACGCAGCTACTGAAGGAAGGACACTGATAATTGGACCAATTACAATTGTTTTTGCCTTTTTGGTTCTGCGTGGTAATGCCAGGTCAGCCACACCCAGTGCCCGGGGGAAGTGTAGCTCAGCATTCCAGGGGATGTTGGCTGTTACTGCAAGACTCAGTGCTGAGAAGCACAGTGCAATGTCCCTGAACTGTGGATACTCATCATCCTGCCTCCATGGAGCTGGGGCCTTCAGCCACCTCCGAGCTGGGACGGTGGCGGGAACCGCTTTCTTTACAGCCCAGTGAGAGGCCCCAGTTCCCACGTGCATGGGCACCCATGGGTCAGAGGTTAAACCAGTGTTTCCCGTGGCAAGAGGCACTGGGCCAAGGGCGGGGAGAGGGACGAGATGATTGTAGGCAATGTTTTTAAAAATAATTTTTAAATTAAAGTTATTGGGGTGACATTGGTTAATAAAATTGTACAGGTTTCATGTATGCACTTCTATAACACATCACCTGTACATTGTATTGCGTGTTCACCGCCCCAAGTCAAGTCTCCTTCCATCACCATTTACCCCCTTTACCCTCCTCTACCTCCGCCACTCCCCCTCCTTCCCTGTGGTGATCAGCATATTGTTGTCTGTGTTCACGAGTCCTTTTTCCTTTGTTTAATCCCTTCATTTTTTTTTATCCAGCCCTCTGACTCCCCTCTGAGAGCTGTCAGTCTGTTCTCTGTACCCGAGTCTGTCTCCACTTTGTTAGTTTATTCTGTTCATTAGATTCCACAAATAAGTGAAATCATATGGTCCCTGTCTTCCTCCGACTGGCTTACTTCACTTAGCTTAATACTCTCCAGGTCCATCCATGCTGTCACAAAGGGTAAGCTTAAAATCCAGCACCATTTACAATAAAAACTCTCAGCAAAGTGGGAACAGGGTGAACATACCTCAACATAATAAAGGCCATGGATGACAAACCCACAGCCCACACCATACTCAATGGGCAGAAACTAAAAGTGTTTCCCTTAAGATCAGGAACAAGACAGGGATGTCCACTTTCACCTCTCATATTCAACACAGTACTGGAAGTCCTAGCCACAGCAGTCAGACAAGAAGAAATAAAAGGCATCCAACTCGGAAAGGAGGAAGTAAAACTGTTGTTTGCAGGTGACATGAGCTGTATAGAGAGAACCCTAAAGTTTCCACCAAAAACTACTAGAACTGATAAATAAATTCAGTAAAGTAGCAGAATACAAAAGAAATATCCAGAAATCAGTTGCATTTTTTTTTTAATGCTCACCTGAGGACATGCTGATTGATTTTTAGAGAGAGGGGAAGGGAGGAGCGGGAGACAGGGAGAGAAGCATCTATTGCCTGCCTCATATGCACCCTGACCAGGGACCAAACCCGCTACCTAGTCTTGTGCCTTGACTGGGAATCAAACCTACGACCTTCTGGTTTACAAGACAGTGCTCCAGTCAACTGAGCCACACTGGTCAGGGCATCAGTGGCATTTTTATTCATCAATAATGAACTATCAGAAAAGGAAACTAAGAAAACAATCCCATGTACAATTCCCTAAAAAAAAAAAAAAAAAAAAACACAAGCCTAGGAATACATTTAACCATGGATATAAAAGAAAGACCTGTACTTTGAAAATTATAAGACACTGAAGAAAGAAGTTGGAGATAAAAGTGGAAACATGTACCATGTTCATGGATAGGAAGAACTAACATTAAAATACTTGTACTATCCAAAGCAACCTATAGATTCAAGGCAATTCCTATCAATACACCAATAGTGTATTTCACAGATCTAGGACAAATATTCCAAAAATGTATGTGGAATCACAAAGACCCCAAATAGCCACAGCGACCTTGACAAAGAAGAATGAAGTTGGAGGAATCACAAGAGCTGGTAGCAAACTGAACTATAAGGCCGTAGTAACTTGGCAATGTCTTAAACTTTGAGTCGTAACCCACCAGTACATAGTAAACTCAATTTAGTGGCTCGCACCAGCATTAAAAATAAAGAGGGAGGAGAGAGATAAAGATGAAATATTAGAAATAAAATATTGGTAGTAGAAAGGGTCAGTATTTTTAGGAAACTTAATTTCCACATGTTTGTATGTGCTGACTTGTGATGAAACATCTTCTAACCATGGGTCATGGTAAAAAAAAAAGTTTAGAAACAGTTTTAGGAGGCATGTGGGTGAATTTCCTTATTCTTTTTACAGCAAGTCTTTGCATACTGTTTCCTTGAACATCCTTTTGTTGTAGCATTGAGTAGCTGCAGGGACCGATCTCTCGTCTGTATCAGTTAGCCAGTGGTAAAGGTGCTTTCGTTTCACGCCGCTTCGCTATGTCCCAGAACCTCCCCATGATGTTAAATAAGGACTAACCAACCGTACATTTATGTCTATAGTTCATGCTGATTTTCCATATACTGCTGATATATGTTGAAACTTTTTAGTTAAATTTAATTTTTAAGTGTTTAATAAAATTAGACCAAATTAATAACATGCTTATAGTGGAATTTAATTTAGTGGAACTGCAATGTGGAATTTAATTTGTCTGACCATTAATGTAAGTCTGCCTAAGTCAAGATGAGTTGCGTGGGTGCTTCCCGGGTGCGGGGGTTTGGGAAACGCTGGGTCAGACTCAGTGGCTCTGGAGGTTCTCTGGGGGTGACCTGGGTTCTCTGTTGGGCCGCACTTGGGAGCCTCCAGCTCTAGGCAGAGTTCTCTCCTCGGGGCCGTGAGGATGGCCATCGGGCTGGCCGATGGCGAGGACCCGCATTCTGACGGCGCTTCTGTGTTTCAGGAACCTGGCCAACTGCGAGCGCCTCATCGAGGTGGAGGACATGATGGTGATGGGCCGCAAGCCAGACCCCATGTGTGTGTTCACTTACGTCCAGTCGCTGTACAACCACCTGCGTCGCTTTGAGTGAAGCCCCCTGGGCAGAGAGTTCTGCATTGCCAGCCCGGGAGGAGACCGTGGGTCCGCGGGTATCGGCCGAGTCGGCCTGGCCCCAGAAGCGGTGCATTCTGCTGTGAGCGCTGTTCGTGCTGTGCTGTGTGACCGCGCCTCCTCCCGCCCGCCCGGCTGTGTCACCGATTGAAGCACCGCTGAGCCGGCTTGACGGCGTCTATCACAGCCAGGGGCTTGAAGGAAAAGGGAATATCACCAGAGGGAGAGAAATTGGTGCTAAGTAATTATCTTTCTTTAAAAAAAAAAAAGAAAATGCTTGTCTGTAGATTCCAGAATGCTAAATCACATTTTCCCTCTGGTTTCACAGGGTTACATTGATTACCAAGTTTTTGTTTTTTTTTTTTTTAATCAAAATACCCAGAGTTTTTTACTTCCTCACGCTATTGTAGTTTCCTTTCCTCCCTCCCTCTGGGCCACTGCCAGGAAACAGAGAGACCGCTTAATCAGCAGCCTGACAAAGAAGACCGAAGCCTTGGGAAGAAAGAGTTTAATCCCTCCCAGGTCCTGGGCAACGGATGACCTTCAAGTCACCTTGGCTCTCTAGGGAGATGGGAAGGCTCTTGCCTGGTCCCCAAGCGCTCCTGTCCTTCCCTGGCGGCCCCACAAGTGTGTGGCTAAGAATAGGCTCTCCTGCGGTGGACGCTTTTGGGGATGGACAGGCCCTTTGTGTAGCGAGATAGTTTTTACTCGGCTTTTTAAGGGGATTTGCTGCAGATATTTATAAAAAGTAACTCCATCTGTACCATTGACCATTTGTACATAAAAAAGATGTGTCGAACTTCGCTTCAAGTTTGTTATTTCTATTTGGGGGATGTGGGGCCTGTGGCTGAGAGATTTTGCACACATTCCAGATGAAAATCCTCTTACGCACCCCCTTTCCTGTTTCTGTGCCTAAGTCACTTGCCCAGCAGGTTGAAAGTCACATTGGCTCACTCAGCTGTGCAGGGAGCGTGAACAGCGAGTTCCCCTCGCTGATCTGCCTCTGGATGTTGACTGACATGTCTGTGATAAGCGGTGGTCCGACCTGGCAGGTTCTGGGTGGCCCCACACGTGGAGGAAGCCCATCCAGGAACGCTGGTTTATTTTCACAGCTGTTCGGTGGTAAGCTTTTAATAGAACATCTTTAGATTCTTTAAAGCCACAGCCATTAGCTTAGCCTTATTCAAGAACCATTTCCTAATTGGGTTGCCCTGAACTCCTAGAACTTCCCTTTAAGGAGCTAATATGTGCCTTCAGCTCACGCAATGGACCCTAAACACCAGCACCTGTGTGCCGTCCCAGAGTCACGTGTGTGTCTACTGCGTTGTGTGTTGGGACAGAGCTCTTTTGGGGTGGCAGGAGGCACGTGCAGAGCTAGCTGGGTGGGTGAGCAGGGGCCCAGCCGACTTGTTGTGTCAGTCCTGTGGGTGCGCCCACAGAGGGACCCACCCACCCCCTTTCCAGCTCTCACCTCTGGGAGGCTCAGGAAGGTGATTCCTCCTAGCGAAGATCCTTTGTCATACTAGAGCTTAGGGTTTCAAACCTAAAGCCAATTTGGGAACACAGGGGCTCTATAAAAAAGTGCCTATCTGTCACTGCGTACTCACACATGTTAAATGGCGCTCTCCTGAGTTGCAGACACAGCCTCGCACCTCTGCACATCAAATAGAGCTTGATCCTGCCAGAATGAGAAACAATTTCTCTTAAACTTGAGGGATAGGGTCCCTCGTGTCTTGCAGTCAGAATAAAGCAGACTAGGTATTTTTAAAGTAGGTTCTATGATGTTGTCTGTGGTCTTTGGGGAGGGCTCAGATTTGATGGGTTTTAAACTCGATTACCTGTAGGACAAAGCCCGAGAGTTTCCAGCCATGGAGGAAAAGTACAAGAAGGCCACACAATCTCAAGACATTTGGAAATCACTGTATCAGACCAGGGTTACATGCAAGTCCCCATTTGTGAAACCCGATTTCAGGTGGCCTTTGACCATGGTATAAATGCTTTCACATCTTTTTTTTCCTCCTCTCTCCTGAGAGAGTTATTTCTTGGAGCTGCTTGTAAGATTCTGCTTTTTTCCAGATAGATTTCCTCACCTGGATTTCGTTAAAACTTATTAAGTCTGACCAAATTGGCTTGTGTGTTTCCCTGAAGTGAATGTTTCACCAGAGCCAAGATGGGTTTTAGCTTTTCTCACAGCTGATGGATATTTCTCAGGGCAGGTGTGAGCTTATAAGCACTTTCTGAGTGTGCTGTAGCGCATGCGGTTAGAGGAGAACGCACGGGCCAGGTGTTTGGGGAACGATTCGTTAAAGAATGAATTTTGCAAATGTGTTAGGTGATGAAAAGTTCTCAGCTTTCGCAGTTGCAGTGGTCAGTCCTCTGTAACGGGAGGAGACGAGCAGGAAACACTATTTTATTTTCTGCCGTTCGAGGTCTATAGGGCTCCAGGCAACTGGATGACAGACTAGAAATGCTGATGAAGTTGGTCAGTTTCTCAAACTGGTGAGAGGTGACCGACTCGTTCTGATGACTTGATTGTGCCTGGTCAGATGGCCAACTTGGCTCCCCTTTTTCCATTCTCCCCGCTATGCTCTCACATCTACACCACCACTGATCGTCACGGACCACTGGCTTCTGCTGGATGATGAATGTACTTGGTATGCTTGTTACCCATCATCCCTCTCGCTTTTAAGATTTGGTTTGAGCTTGCTTTTAGAGCCTTTGATCTCTTACCTCCGGGTTCTTGGACTTGCTTTGACGTCAGGCAGCCCCCATCTTGACTCCCACCCTTATCCCTTGAGCTGATTCATGTAGGCAGGGGTAAAATCTATGTTTTTAAGTAGCCCAATTTTTAATCACAGTTACAGGTAACTGTGCATGTGTGTCCTTAGCATGTGTGATGTCTTGGTGGCATTTGCATTGTTGGACCCCTCTTCCTGTATCCATGACCCCACCCACTCGCCTTCCTGCCTCCTGTCCTCTATCCACTGCCCCTCTGTGCCGTGTCTTACATCTGGCCTGCCTTCTACAGCGGGGGCTATTCCCAGGGCCGGCAGGGGCTGTCGGAGCCCACGAGTGCCGGAATCGGATGTTCTGCTTCCCGCGTCCCTCTAAAACTGGCTCCTCCTCCCATGTTTGCGACCATGTTGGCGAATGGCAGCCTGGTCACTACCTGTCGTCCACCCTGGAGACCCGGATGTCACCTTGCCCCTGGGCGCTGTGGACCTACTACCCAAGCAACTCGCTTCCCTTCACGCACTGTGAACTAGGCATTTGCAAAACCCTTGCCAACAGAGGGCTTTTCAAGGTTTTTCTTCTATGGAGCTCTGAGGCACTAGAGCATTTAGTTTTCTCCAAGGTTTTATTTTGAAAATTCTCACACTTACAGAAAAGGGGAAAGAAGAGTTCAGTGGCGTGGACGCCTTTGCTTTGCTTGTTAACATCCTGCCGCGTGTGCGTTCTGTCTGACTCCACTGTTCTGAGTCGTTGGAATGAGGTGCAGGTCTCAGGACACTCACCCCCACGTACTTCAGCAGGCACCTCCCAAGAATGAGACTGTTCTCCTA